>JAGTTF010005613.1:44364-108380 GCA_019095985.1 Streblospio benedicti
GGATGTTCTTGGGTGTGCAGCTTAGCGGGATCAGTTGTCGCCTATCTGCTTATTGGTTATATTTTTCTGTATATAAAAGTGTACTTAATTCAAATACCGCGAGTGTTCCCAGAATTAAATGATTTATATTCGTTCTGGAGTGACCCCAATCACAACAGAGGACTTTGGGTGGTGAAAACGAACGATGGAACAGTGGTAGCGTCAGTGGGCTTGAAACAAACGGATACACGCGTGTCAGAAATGTGCAGAGTGGCAGTGCACCCACGCTATAGGGGTAAAGGTTTAGGAAAATTGGTTTTGAGTCATATGATGGATATAAGCAGGAAGGCGGGTGATAGAGAAATGGACGTCGTCACAACAGGTGTTCAGTATGAAGCACACCGCTTGTATGAAACCATGGGCTTCCAGCGCCAGAGGGTTGTTCACTGGATTCATCTGGATTTGCATTTCTTTAAGTTTACGTTTTGCTAGTAGCCCGATGTTAAAATCCTAGTATAAAAAGTTCTTGGTATAATGTATAACGTTCCACCAAAATAAACATTTTTCACTTGAGAAAATTTATGATTTAATAAAACTTTCATACCTTTTTAACCTTATACTCGGTCGCAAAATAGATTGTTTAAATATTGATTATTTCTTTAGATCAATTAGATTTTGTGTTTTACCTGATGGCTTGGGTGACTTGGATATTTGTGTTAACTATAGGCGTGTATTCTGTATTGGAAAAAGATCAATAATAAACTGTTTTAAATTGTAGGAATTGACCACGAGATTGGAGTGTCCATGTTGAAATTGAGCATGCTGACGTCTAATTTACACGAACGAAGTGAGGGTAAATCAGACGTCAGCATACTCAATTTCAACATGGACACGACAATTGAGTGGTCAAATACCATTCTATCATGACTAAAACCCACACTAAGTGAGTGTATGATTCGTTTTTATTTTGAAATAAATCATATCATAACTTTCTCATTGTCATTTGATCGTGCGACGTCAGCAGCTGTATAGAAAATGTGACGGTACTAGTCTAGTGTTGACCGTGGTCCGTGGCGTCGCATGGTCAAAATGGCAATGAGACCGTTATGATATGATTTATTTCAAAATAAAAACGAATCAGACACTCATTTAGTGTGGATTTTAGTCATGATAGAATGATACTAGTATTCGGTTAAAACCTTTGAATTTAGCTTAGTTTAGAAATTATCCACTGTAAAAACATTTGTGAATGATAAAAGACCAATTTGCGATTGATTTTTGACACCAAGAAATAATAAATACAACAACTATAGCTTAGCGACGAGACTTTCTTGGTGGTGACATAGCGTGCAGTCAATCACTGGAGCGAATCCCCCGAGACCCAGTACACATACTTCGGTTCGCACCTGTATCAATCTTATGCAATGCACGTTCCCGCCTGGCATACTATTATTAGCCTATCCAGCCTCGCAGCCTTAATCAGTCATAGCCTGGTTATACCGGCTATTACGAAGCAGTCATCTTGACACACGGAGCCACGCACACCACTATACATATAGCTGCGTCTTACAGGCTCACCGGGCGTAATTTGAGCCACTTCTTTCACAGTATTAGATACTTGTGGTGATGGAGTGATATCTCTGTTGTATATCTTGGAATCAGAATCAGAATTCTGATGAGGACAACAGTCGAAAACAGTTTAATAAACAAGTTTTAGATATATTTAGTGATTATATGGTTTTAATTTTGGAATTTAGCATATTTATAAAGAACGAACTCAAAATGATACATGGTTTCCAATATGCTATGAACCTTGCTCAACAAATTTTAAGTGAGTACATTGTGATACAGTTAGTAGTATTGGTTAATATCAAGTTTGAAGTGTGAATTATGGGTTCTTAAGCAGTATTTGAAGACTTGGAACTTTCAAAATGAGTACGTCGGCTGAGATTCAAAAGTTGATGGCATTGGGGAGGCAGTTGGGTTATCAATATGACGGCCGGTGAAAGAACAGCAAGTACATTGGGCATAGAGAGCCCTTGGGAGAGAGCAAAAGAAGGAAGAAAAGGAGAAGGAAGAGACATAGAAAAGAAAGACAAGCTGCTCGGGAGCAAAGAGTGCAAGAAAAGGAAGGGAAATAGAAAGAAAGACAAGAACGAGCTGCTAGAAATGAATGGGAACATGAAGAGAGAGAGGGAGAATCAAAGACATCATGAAAGAGAGATTAAAGAACTAGAGTTGCGGAATTGAGACAGAACGGAGGAAAGTAATGGTGCAGTAGCAAAGGCTCCCAGATTACCAAAGTTTGATGAGAACAACGATCATGTTGATGCTTACATCGAAAGATTCAAACGATTTGCTCCAACAATAAATGGCCAGAAGAAAGTTGGGCTTGACAACTTGGTGCCTATTATCGAGGAAAGCATTGGACGTATACTATTAAAGCAGTCTGTGTTGTCTAGGTATGGTCTTAATGGTGAAGGCTTTAGAAAAAAGTTTCAAGAAAACGCTGCTGAGGACGTTGAGTCACCTACACAGTTTATGCCTAGACTAGGGAGCTACATGACAAAGTGGCTAGAATTGATGGAAGTCCAGAAGGACTTTGCTTCCTGATTGGAAATTATCATGATGGAGTAGTTTATTTCCATGTGCAATGCAGAGCTGGCTACTTTTTTAAAGAACGGACGTGAAGAGACATGAAGACTTTAGCTGAAACGACAATAAGGTAATTAGCGTATAGGCAGATCCAGGTTTTTGGAACAGAGGGAGAGGGCGCACCTAAGAAAATGTGGGGCGCACTTACGGGATTTCATGAAAAACCCTATGAAAATGAAGTATTTTGATGGAAAAGGGGGGTGCGCACCCCTGCCCCCTGGATCTGCCTATGTAAAGGCCCATGGAAAGGAGTTGAAAGACTGTTGTAAGAAGACAGGTGGATCAAACAACAAACAACAGGTCTTGTCTACGTTGTGGGAAGTTCGGGCACATTATGAAGGACTGCAGCACTAAGATGGAAGAAGTAAAGCCAGCATCCATGTAGTGTGGATATTGCAAGAAACCGGGGCATGGTATGGCCCAGTGTATTCAACTGAGGCTGAAGAATCTGTCGGCAGAGAGTGCTAAATACCACGATAGAAGATACAAGAGTGTGCTTTTTGTGTCAAACCATAGGCCATATACATGTAGCTAGGTTTTGTGCTATGAGAGAAAATTCAGTTAGTGCAGGCGGGGCCCAAGAGGATATTGAAGGTGCCAGTGCTGCAATTATTGAGCCCAGTTGTGTAGAGAGGACAGAACCTGCAGGGATATTGAGTGTGAATCACGATCCGTATACGCGGAACATTAGTATGGCTGCATTTTGAATTTCACACAGCTGCATCAATCTGCCATAGCCACCAGCTCAGAAATCATAATGTAACCCAGATTATTATTAATGGATGGTGTCACAACAGATGAGTGTGCTTTGTCAGGACAGTGATGGGTTCTGTCAGGATTGCTGGGGTGGGGCGTTGAAGAGGAGGAGTGGGGGAGTGCTGCTATTCATTAAAAACTATACTATTTCCAATATTACACATGCACATGCGGCTAAGGATGTCAATGTATAGCTAGATGACAAAAAACGTGCAGCCCGCTAATTTTGTTACAAATAAAGGCCGGTTTCGGACGATGATTATGAATCAAATACATTATTTTCTTTGTATATATTTGTCTACTGCTTGATAATCCAAAAACTAAAAACTACATAAATATATTAACTTTAATTTAAATTTCGAAGCAACAGCTTCCTGTTCACAAATGAATATATAAATAAATGAATATTATATCCGGTACATTAAAATAGTATTGTTGTTTCCTAGGAATTAATATCATATGTTATGTGTAAGGTTTATAGTCCATGTAAACCTGGGCATATTCAGTCTATATTTACAATCATAAAATCCTACACTTGTTACCACACACTCATACACGCATATCACATCCTAACTAATATTATTCATTATTTTCATTCTCAATAATCTCCAAAATGTTATTAAACGTAATTTTTGTTACCCCTGGCTTGTAATGGTCAAGTTTTGAATTTAATAAGCAATTACCATCCACTCCCATTATCTCCACCCCTTCCCTTACTTGTCTGTCTAAAGGTCTCTTAAAGCTTGCTACTATTTTTACTCCAATATTGCATTTTTCACCCTTGTGCTCCTTGATTATATATATGTCTTGCGAACGCGTTGCTTTTGTGATTGGTTGGATTGTTTATGGTTCCCAGCAAGCAACTTGTATTGTTTCCCCTCAATTAGATATAATATATTCAGATAAAGGCACTGCCTTAAAGATGGCCAACCCTTAGATTTTGACCTACAGACTGTGTCATGACAATTGGGATGTATTTTTAAAAACATTTCAGACCCTTTGTAATGTTATTTCTAGAAATCTACGTGTGCAAGTCTTTGAGTATTCAGAAATTCATTATTTATTTTAAATGCACAGTCTGTTCTTGTTTTGTTTAGGTATTTTGTTTTTCTACTTTATTTGTGGACTTGTAGATCTAATTGTCATAACAATTTTGTAAAACCACTGGCATAATATTATGTATACTGCCCCACATAAATGTAATTCATATATTTCGAAACAAACAATTAAATCTGAGTCAAATCAAACCAATATTGCATAATTAGATCCACTTGTATCACCAGAAAATATAATAATGGACATTTAAAAATCCTTGAGGAATAATATATATGTATATGTCATTCTAATTCTAATTTGTATATATCTAGAAAGCAGTTGTGAACTACTGTGGGTTTCCTTTCCAGATCTTCCATTGGGGATTATCCTGTATCCTCTATGCGAAACAAAGTGTGATAATTTTCCAGGTCTTTTACCTAACAGGTTTGCTTACGGATTTATGGTAGAGAATATTCAATTCGATGTCACAAGGCTGAGGGGTGGGGGGGGGGGTGATGTTATAGAGGTGCGTATGTCTTTTAGATAAAAAAATTTTACCAATAAAAGGTACTTGTGTACAAATGTTGTTGTGTTCTCTTTAAAAATCTCTAAACTACTGAAAAACGTTTAAACCAACATATCTATGACTTTTATAAATTCATCCAAAAACATATACTATCAAATTATGATACATTATGTTCATTATTATCTCATATTCTTTGTCTAAATAAGTAGATTGATATAGAGACTCATACTGAACTTCATTATAATTTTTTAATGCATCACTATCATTGAATAATAATAAAAAAAAAAATGCTGTCCACAAATGTTTCTTCTTGTACAGTTGAAAAAATATATAAACACAGTTAATTTGAAATGTATGTCAAAGTGAACTGAAAGTTTTATATACTTATGTAACTAGACAGATACATACTTGCATACACACAATCTGTAAGAAACATAATTCACAGGTTGTCTTAGGTACATTACATGAGACATTGGTTGAGGTCATTATGATAAAGATTGTATTGTATAAAATACGATTTTTTGCCACTGAAATCTCATGTCCTGCATTTTTGTATATCTTCAGTGCAATATGATGTAACTTTTACTTTTATCAGGGATTTGTAATATCTATCTATAGTAAAGTAAATTTCATTTTAGACCAAAAAGGGAGTAATTAAGATATTCAATTTAAATATATAGAGAGAAATTGCCTTCAATTTGGCATTTGTTGTTTTAGATCGTGAAAATATGGAGTGTTCATAATGTTAGCGACTTCTGTAGTGGAAGTGATGATACCAATCATATCTGGATAAATGTGTGAAATCAAAGTATGTATCAACGTGTATTGCATACAGAGCCTGGTTCAGTTGATAGGTTTGGTTTGTAAACCAAGATGGTGACCAGTTCATGTAAGACGTTCAGAGAAGTGCGGCGCACGTTACTGTTTGGAGGGTGGACGTTTTAATGAACACGTTGAACGCACTGTGTCCTACGTTGAACGTTTTACGCTAGTCCTCCATATTATTGTAAGCATGCAGCCATTAACATTTTTGTAAACATCCAGATATTTTATTGGTGGTCTGAATTTTGGGCATATACATGTATGGTAAGTGTACATACAATGTGTCTATTAAGGTAGATTGTAAACAAAATGTCATGGGATCATTCATAACACCTAGATATGGAACCCAATAGACGTTATCAAGACGGAAAGAATCGAATCGGCAGTCTGAACATTTTAAGTTGTCAACATCAAGCTGTCAATCACACGATCACGTGTTATTGACAACCAATCAGAAACTTTACCCGTTTTTATTTCGGGTAAAACCTTGCACGTTTTATGTCAACAAACCCTACAAACCGAACCAGACTTATATATTCAGATGAAGGCATAGCCTTTTTACGGCCACAGATATAACAAAACTAGTTGATGTCTACAGTAATTTTGCATGAAAAAAGATTTAATTGGTTCACTGTACATGTATCTTATAAAGCTATTTATAGCTTCATATTCCGATACTCGCTGGAAATGTTGGGTCATAGGTATTTAAGAACTGGGTAGTGACTACATACATTCCATCCAAGCGCCTAGGGTGTTTAGATTGAAATTTTCTCAAAAGAAGGGATGGGCGCTTACTCGGATGTGAAACTGAATTTTATTTGGTTGGCTGAGACCTAAGTGGTCAGACACCTAATTTTCAGGTAGCGCCGTAGTAACCAAACTAAACCGCAATTAGATAATTTATTTATTCAAATTATTTTGTTTTTGAAGAAGTTTTCATGAATGTAGTAGTTACTAATGGATAAATGATGTGTCAAACGATGATTAACAATGTAAGTAAAAATAAAATACTACTTTTTGTATTCTTAGTCACAGGTTTTTGTACTGTCATGGCGATCGTAAACATATTGATAAAGGCTAGGATTTTGATTGACAGGTACTGTTTTACCCTGGTTATGGAATACGACTAGAAATGTAAAAAATTGTGTTTTCTGCCACCTAAAATCTTTATTTGAATTTTCTTTTCATATTTGAAGCAAATTGTTCCTAATTGTGCACAGAATGCCCATGATGAATGCGAGAACCTAACATTATGAAAATATACAAATGCGGAAATCACCACCGTGTCGGTCTATATATATATTTATCTTATATCCAGTGTTTTCAATACTAGTTTTCAATAACTTGCCATTTGAACTTGTCAGTCTGAGATACACAGTCATGACACTGGGGCAGGCAGATAATTTGAAGGATGAAGTACATGGTAAAAATAAAACTCGAAGTACAGTTAAACCTCCCATTAAGACCACCTCTAGCCCTCTATATTGAGACCACCTCTGTAATAGGACCATTTTTCATGCTCATAAGCGCTTATAAAGAGACCAAATGAGCCTCTATATAAAGACCACCTCTCTTTTGAGACCACTTGAGTTCAGTCTTATAGACAGAGAGCTTGTACTGTACAAATCTAGAGCAACGTTGCAAAATATTCTCTTTGAATTTGAACAGAATAAAATGAAGCAATCACATGACTATCTTGATCATCTTTTGAAATACATGTTCTCTCCACGTTTACATTTTCGAAGCATTTCACCGGAAATAAGGAATTGTGTCTTTTTTGGTACACCTGTAAATAGCTCATCTGCCAGCCCCATTGCCAATGTAGCGACATGACTCACCCATACGCCATTAGCTATAATCACTCCAGACGAGCGAGAATTGAACGAATTATGGATGAGGTTGTTAATGTGTCTTCCTGAGCCACCAGATGAACTAGCTAGTGGTGTTCTAGAGCAGACAAGGTGACCACACAGTGCCAGCTACACACCACCAACTGTAACATCTGTTGGGTCGGTTCACGGGATTCTCTTTCACACTGCTGCTTATATGAACACTGCACACTTGGAGACAGTCCCCGGTGGTCTTTATAAAGAGGGTTGCCTCCTAATAAAGACCACCTCTCTATTGGGACCAGTTGAAGGCAGTCCCCGGTCTATATTGGAGGTTTACTGTATGTTAAACACCACCCTTATAAAAACCTCTCTATTAGGATGTTGAAACAATCCCAGGTGGTCTTTATAGAGAAGTTCTACTGTATGTTAAACTCCAGACCTACTTTTACGTGACGAGTGATAACACGAGATGTCCCCGGCCGGCAGATTTCATAACCTGTTGACTTAGTGATAAAGTGTCAATATACACCCCCAATTATGGTAAAATATGTCCACAACTTTGGAACAAATCTTATAGAAGGGGTTGAATGGCCGACTATGTGGATGGTTTTTTTTTCAACTGGCAAAATTGCTAACATTTCAATAGGATATTTTCCCCAATATTCAATATCTTTAATTTCAGTGCATTGAATTTAGCTTACAGCATCAAAATCCAAGATCTTCTCTGTTATAAAATTAATGACCAGTACTATGAGCATGTCATTCTAATACATATTATATATATAATACATGTAGAACCTGTCTCTTGCAACACACTTTATCTGGGAAAGATGAAAGTGTCCATATAACTCAGGTGTCCATACTTGTTATTATTGGTACAGTAGATCCTCTTTGCCTTTATGATTGCCTCGGAGTCAAGTGGTTAAATAGAGAGGTGGTCTCTTTATGGAGGTTCACAGTGGTGTTTTTACAGAAGTGTGGGACCATGAGAAATTGTCTTATTACAGAGGTGGTCTGTTTATAGAGGCTAGTGTTGATTGATGTTCTGCTCCCGGGTTCTACATATAGCAACTGTGAAAACTGAGGAGTGTACAAATAAGGCAGGCGCAGTGAGGAGGTGTCCGGGTGGCAGGTTCCACTGTATTCACCCAGTAGATCAGTGGCTGGTGCACGACTGTTTCAAGGACCTTGTGGTCAAATATTCACTATCAGAGTCGGCCGCATGTAACTATTGACGTCATTGTGAACTGATAATGCAGTAGAATCTTCACTTTCGAACACTCGGTTGCGAACCTCAAGTGGACTCAACAGAGAGGTGGTCTCTGTATGGAGGTTCATGTTAGTCTCTTTATGAAGGTCTCAGAGCAGGAGAAATGGTATTATTATAGAAGCCTTTTCAATGTAGAGCTAATCTTTGTATCTTTGTAAAGATGTTAATGTTGGTCTCTAAAAGAAGATTTTGGACGGCAATAATTGTTCTTATTATAGAGGTGGTCTCTGTATAGAGGTGGTCTCTGTATAGAGGTGGTCTCTGTATAGAGGTGGTCTCTGTATAGAGGTGGTGTCAAGTGATGAGGCCAGTCCCCGGGGGTATTGAAAGAGAGGTTCTCTATAGAGACCACTTGAGGCCAGTCCCCGGGGGTATTGAAAGAGAGGTTCTATATACAGATCACTTGAGGGAGCATTGAGAGGGAGGTTCTATATATTGAGGTAAAAACCTCCCACTCCTCCTCCCACCAGGACAACGCTCTAATCCAGTGAGGGCGTTGAGACGTTAACTACATAACTTCAATAAAAATCACCTCCTTATTAAGACCACCCCTATAATGGGACCATATCTCATGACTAAAACCACTGTGAACCTCCATAAAAAGATCACTTAAAACCAGCCCTTGATGACTGGTCTTCATCAAGAGGTTTAGCTGTATCTTTACGTGGTATTTTATTTGCTGTGTACACTGACACTTGATCAGCACTGCTCCATTCACCTCTCGCCTTGTGCAGCCGCAGCAGCACACGTGGCCGTGTTTACGCACTACTTTCTGCAGGGCGGCGCAGTGATCGCTAACAGTGGGTCTATTTCATGGGACAAATCGCATCAATTAAAGATATACAATGGATGAGACCATTTCATTTGTGCTTAATTAAGTGTTTGTCATGGTCTTTGTTCCCAGTTAACTCAGTCACGTTGTTGACATTTTTGTAGACCACTTGTTATCAAAAGGCGACTCGATAAGTGACCCAATAAGTGTTTGTCCATGTCTATTTGCGTCCTTCCAATCAGACTAATGTGCAGTAGGATGCGCTTATCTTGAAATCTCACAAGTCGGGTCTGATGTATTAATGTCAACGAGTTGACTCAATCGGGTGTGATGTCCATGTCACATCCACAGTCATCTTCAATCAGACTAATGTGTGGGGATGTTGGGACTTATCTTGAGCTAAAAACAAATCAACAATCATGCTCTGATTGATTAATGACCCTTTCACGCCAGTGGGGAAATGTTAAGAAAAAGAAATGATGAGAAAATCAATAACCAAAAACCTAGCAGTTCCTTCAAAACTGACACCACATAGCACAATAATTAATCATTATCATCTCAATACGAGTTCATGCTTCTAACTGTCTCTACTAACTCCCAGTGTTGTAATTTCACAGTGTTGCTGCATAATCTAGTCACTGGAAACAAGGAAATGTGTGCCTTTGTTACACCCGCTCACTTAGCAGCCCTGTTGCCATGTTTCATAACGACTCACTGTGACTCACCCAGGAGACGCTAGCTAGAATCACTCCAGACGAACTAGAATTGAGTGAGAATTGCTAGAGCCAGTGACGGATGAGCACGTTATTGTGTCATCAGGGGCTGCCAGATGTGCTAGCTAGCAGTGTTCTAGACCAGACG
This sequence comes from Streblospio benedicti, assembly GCA_019095985.1. Taxonomy (NCBI): domain Eukaryota; kingdom Metazoa; phylum Annelida; class Polychaeta; order Spionida; family Spionidae; genus Streblospio; species Streblospio benedicti. Next base: position 54,873 of record JAGTTF010005613.1, read on the forward strand.
ATGTGACCACACAGTGCCAGGAACACACCACCAACTGTAACATCTGCTGGGTTCACGGGATTCTCTTTCACAATGCCCATATTATATGCATGCTTTTGATGTCTATTGTCATTATTTCCAATAACTTATGTATTGAATAATGATGATTGATGAGGATGTCTGAGGATGTACGTTTGTGAATGAATGCAATAGAATGAGCCGCATGTGTTGTCTAAACGATCATGTAAAAGCCTGTGGCCTTTTCAGCAAAACATTGTTCAATTTAGGAGGTGAGCTTTTATATAAGTGAGTTTATACATTGGCATCACAAACGGTTATTACAATGATACATTAACAGCGCTTATATTTAGCATGTGTGTCTCTAAGTGAACAAGGGCTCTTTCATGGATATTTCCTGCCCGTAAACACAGACATTGCAACGTCTGTACATCGCTTTTGTTTAAACATGGCTGCCATTCATGAGGCGGCCTAAAGTATTGCTACTATGAATGAAGAGTTTTGTAAATGTATATAATGTAACACGCTATCATTAAACCCAATATAAAATATAAAACATTCAATACTTGGCATCCACAAACAGAGACCCGAGGAATTTTCCACCATCGTGAGATTTGTAACACTAGACCCAGTTTGTCGCAGATGATAGCAACAGGCGATGTCTCCAACAGACGGATTTAGGTGATTTATTGTCTCAATGATATGAGATCAATAAATTTAAACCCCTAGAGACACTTGTATCAACAGCAATTGTCGCCTCACGCAGATATAAATAACTTTCTTTGTCCACAAATAACACGTCTCCTACAGAGATTGTGATCATCGTCGCTGTTTTTGACACCAAAATCAAACAAGCATCATCATGTGTTACCAGTGTGCCACACAGACTACGGCCCTTATCATGTACAGACGTCAGTGGCAATGGCTGGAGGATGGGGGCAGCAATTTTACAGTATAAACTCGTTATCATGTACAGCAGTCAATGGCAATGACTGGAGGATGGGGGCAGCAATTTTACAGTATAAACACGTTATCACATACAGAATTCAGTGTCCACAATAGCTAGTAGTGTGACAACAACGGTTGTTGGGGTCAGTTTTTTGTGAGAATGCCACGAGATCTGTGCATGGAGTGTTACACAGTGGTAGTGAGCGTATATGGCAGCCCATGCTCAGCTATTTTTAAAATGATAATAATAATATAGAGGTATTTATAGTGCCAATATCCATACGCGCATTGACACATCACAATAAAAAAGACACATAATAATCACTAAAAAACTGAAACATTAACATTAAGAATAATGATTACCAAAAAAAAGGGTAAAAGGAGGTTTCGCGTTTTTTTGCTCAAGAGCAATCATCCAATGAATTTCTTTATAAGATTATCACGAACGTTTCATATGTAACTTTATCAGGAGAAAATATCATGCTCAAGTGGGGTTTAGTTGAAGATCCCCCCCCCCCTGAGCACAGTGGTGATATGTCTCTGGGGGATGTCTGGGGGATAGGGGGTGGAGAGATGAGGACGGGACTTGAACTCACGACCAGAATGATACCATCATCTCGAGCAGCGGGCATTTAAACAATATCTTCACATAATGCACAATATTTGTGGCTGCATTTAACAAGACATGTAACATGGTAACTATTAATTCAAATTATCTGCTTATCCCACAAAAAACAGGGCATTACACAGCAGAACATTCACGAGGTACCCAGTTCGAGTCACGGTATCAAAATAGATGCCAATCGTCAGTGACATTCACTGTTTACAAAACCATCACAAGCTTGGCAGCTGTTTATACTGTGTAACCCATGGTATTTATGGTTCGAGTCTAATGGCCCTAGTGGTTAAAGTTAAGTCAAGACAATTCTGACTGTTGACCTGCATCAAGTTTTGTGTACATAAAACACAATCACGCCATGTAGTTATATGTGCTGTCGCCGCCAGAAGTGCCAAATCCAATTATGGATGAGGTCGCCACCAGATGAACTAGCTAGCGGTGTTCTAGAGCAGACAAGGTGACCACACACTGCCAGCTACACACCACCAACTGTAACATCTGCTGGGTCGGTTCACGGGATTCTATTTCACACTGCTGCACATATATGCATGCTTTCACAGTGCCAAGTTCACACCAACTGAAACATCTGCTGGGAAAAGGTTGGTTCATGGGAATCTCTTTCACACTGCTGCTTATATGAACACTGCACACTTGGACAGTCCCCGGTGGTTTTTATAAAGAGGTTCACCTCCAGATAAAAAACACCTCTCTATAACGACCACTTGGATGCAGTCCCCGGTGGTGTTTATTGAGAGGGCCTACTCCATGTTAAACCCCAGACCTACTTAGTCCAGCCCGTAGCAAGATGTCCCGGGCCGCAGATTTAACAACCTGTTAACTTAGTGACACTTTATCATGTTTGGGGTGAGCTCTCAGTAACCACGCGCATTGTGGCCCCTGTTTTAAGTGAAAGCTTTTAAGTAAGCATGGATCCTTCTGAGGATGTTTATGGTGATAAACACAGGGGCTCTCGGTTAACACGGACATTGTAACATAAGTGCACACTTCTTATCTCAAAGGTCAATTTTCATCCATTGCCAATAGTCACAATCATAATACCAGGCTGAGTGTTCGAGGTATATCAGTTCCTAGGGTGGGCAGCTTCCGTAAACTTTCATGTGGATATCTTTGGAACAATACTTCAGTCGAAATTAAGTCAATTAGTAAACATTCCAATTTCAAAATTCAAATAAAAGATGTTTGTTAACAAATTGACTCAAATGGAAGAAACTGAATTTATATAATATTAGTTTTTAATTTATCTGTCATATATTGTTTAATCTATTGTTTTAACGTATTCTATTATTGATTTTCATGAGGCATGTGTCGGCAACCATGTGATGTTTTTAAGCACCACATTGTAAATAAGCAATACTATATGTACGCTTTCATGTGATATCCAGGGAGCATCATGTGACACTAACATAGGCAAAAACCCCCTACCAACCCCACCCCCAACCCCACCCCCTTTTCCCACCAAAATACTTTTGGCACGTACGCCATCGATCGCGCCTACAAAACCCTTGAAATCTCTTAAGTGTGCCCACTGCCCCCCCTTTCCAAAAACCTGGATCTGCCAGTACAATCATGATTATATGTGTGATATTATATTACACTCTATTAATGTTTTGATTGTACATGCCCCCCTGAATAAATGTAAAAATCTAATTGGATGCAATTGCCAGAGAGCATAAATCAAAGGGGTGTATTTATACAGTGAGAAACAGTTTGAATGGGACGAATGTATCACCCTATTATTAATGGTTTTAAATTACTAAACACGTTAACATATGAACGGATAAATACTTGAAATGCACAAACATAGAGCAGAGGAATTTTCCACCATCAAGATAGATTTCATGCACAGCAAAACGCAATAGACCCAGTTTGTCACTGGTGATTGTGAGATGTCTCCGACTGGGGGATTTGACTTTTTGCCATCGTGAAACACATTTTGAATGGGACGACTGTCGCCTCATGTATTATTAATGGCACTTTAAATTACTAAACACGCTATAACATATGAACGGATCAATACTTGAAATGCACAAACATAGAGCAGAGGAATTTTCCACCATCAAGATAGATTTCATGCACAGCAACGCACTAGACCCAGTTTGTCACTGGTGATAACATGAGATGTCTCCGACTGGGGGATGTATCTAACTTATTGCCAACTTGATTCGGGGTCAATATATTTAAATCACTGAAGACGCTTGTGTAAACAGCGACTGTCGCCTCATATAGATATTAATGTCTTTCTTTGTTTACAAATAACATGCCCCCTGCAGAGAATGTAATCATCACCGCTGTTTTTGGCAACAAGATCAAACAAGTAGCATCATTTGTTACTGTTGTATCAACGTGGCCGGTCGCAGACTGCGGCCCTTATCACGTACAGAAGTCAGTGTCGCAACTTGGGGGCATCTTACAGTAGAAACATGTTGTCTCAAATCTATAGGGATGATTATGATTGGCAATCTTAAAGCTTGATAAAGCATAACGCATCATCTCTATGGTGTGGGAAGTCTCTTCTTTTTGGTGCGTAATCTTAATAACAACGGGCTACTGTATGTATCATTTTCTCGGTACAAATTTCCTTAATTTGAACCAAATGTTACTGGTGGATAGTGATGCGACCTTTCCCATTAAAGCCGCGTCCCACTGCTTCCGTCGCACTGGGAACTTACTGGGAACTTAGGGTCAGCTGATAAAAATCGGTCGGACAGCTAGATTTTTTCACCTACGCTAAATATCTGCCGACTACGCCGACCCTACGCCGACCTGACGTTCGTTTTACGCTGCACGTGCGTGTGACCCCCGTGTGACCCTCGCTGCCCATACGCCTGCAAAATATTTCTAGGAAGATTATCGATCGGTCCATTCTTTTACGCTCCCAATACTTTGGGCTGCTCAAAACATTGAAAGCGTATACGGCATACGGCGATAATCCATTGATTTTTTTACATCGATCATAGGCCAAACATACGTCAAACTTACGTCAAACATGCGCCTAACATGCGCCGCGTACTGGGGAGCAGATGCTCGGCAGATAAAAACGTTGGCGTAAGCTTGCCGCACCTTGAGCGTACGCTGGCGTACATTCGGCAGGCGTTCAACGTATTGTAGACGTATGTTCAGCGCACAGCAGATAGGGAACGCAAGGTCAGCGTAACCCTGACGCACGTCACACCCAGATTTTTTTTGCGTCGGTTGTGCGTCGGGGTTACGCTGACCTTGCTTTCACCGTCTGCTTTTCTTACGCCGGGTTTGCGCCAGCCGTGAGTTGACTATGCGCTGGGAAAAAAAAGAATATCATCCCTTCACATCTACCATGCACTCTTGTGAAGGGCAATAATTCAAATGTCTAGATGTAATCAAAGCAGGTCCGGATTTTCAGAAAAGGGATGGGTGGGCATGGCACTGTAAGAATTCAATGAGTTGTAGAGATGTGCACAGTGATAGTGAACACCAATCTAGGCTGACATGTTTGGTAGGTGGGCGATTATGTCATGCATCATAACATGAAGAAAAAATTATAATCTAATTGCATTATTGAGTAAATATGAGTTATCAGAGCTCAAGATAAACAAGTCCCACTGTAATAACACAATGTCTACTTACATACAAAAAACAGAATACACAAAATGTTGCTGCCTGCATACTACTATAAATAAAACATTAGTAATATCTGCAAAACATTTGAGACATTAACATTAACTGTATTTCCCGCCAGATTATTTGCCTCATTCAGAATTCCTAACATGTAAGGATTGGGGACCAATTCCGATTTACTGCCATTCACTAAAATGGGACCCTGTCAAAGGTATCTTGCTGTATGAATGCAAATTCACGCAAATTGGAAATAAAGTTCACAGTTTACAAAACCATCACAACAATGAAACAGTTTATACTGTTATCCAAAACTGAGTGTTTGGGGTTCGAGTCTAATGGTCCTACCTGTACAACCTGTTGGCCTGTATCTAGTGTAAAGCCTGTTTTGTGTACATAAAAAGCGATCACGCCATGTAGCTATATGTGCCGCCGCCGCCGTCCTTATCACAGCTGACCTTTGGTGGACACGCGGCTGTACCACGTGACTGCACCTCATATAGCGGCAGCGTGGGAACATCGCCGCACAGATGCGCGGCGTGATTGTTGGTCTGTACCAGGATTAGATCACCAGGATGTAGTGCTTACATACGGGACTAGGATATCGTGTTTGGATACATACGGACTAATATATGTGTAAGCATTGACACAATCATGAGACAGTTCTTTTTCCAAGTCTATGGGGCTCTGATTTCTAGTTTGTCTTACAGCCCCCTTTTCTTTGAAAACAATACTTAAACCCCATATCTTGAAACAGCTCTGTTATATAGAGTATTCGGTTGCTATGTTACATAAGACAATAAGATGCTAAGCTGTACCAGAATCAACATTTTACTTCACTGTGTCCAATTATTTACACAGAGTAAAATAAAATTGACCAGTTATCGATGGTTAAACAATATACATAGTTTAACAATATACATGGTTATACATTCATGTTTTCATCACGGATGAGACTGACTCCATACCATCTACACACAAGGATCTAACTAATGGTCGCTATCACAGAAATCACGCAATAGAGTTGATGAATAAATATCTCATGTCATTGTGTCAATTCTTGTTTTGATTACTAAGCCATATACTTTTAGCTAAGATGTTACTTTATCTAACCAATAAGAAAGATGAGTGCTACATGCAAATCGTGGATGACGTTTGCAGAACTTGTTTTGTGATACTTGGACATCGCGCTGCGGATGACTAATTATGGATGAGCAACACTTGAGATGTGTGGCATCATTTTCAGAACTACTTTCGTTCAAAACTTTCGAGATTGGCGATTACTGTTAAACACTTTTGTGACTGTGACAAACTTTGAGTGACATTTCGAGCTCACTATCTGAGTGAGCTGAGCTAGGAGGTGATCGTGTCTGGACTCTGCGTGCGTCTTCAATGGTGAAAGTTAGCAGGTGGGTTCATTATATTGTGTGTTATAAAGATGAATGGACAGCATCAATATCTCATTTTGGCAAATTCATTTTTCAAAACCCTCCAACTTTGGGGTTGACAATTTATACAATGTGTTGGAATATTAATTCCATGGCTGAGGCCGCTTGAAAGTCATTGTATGTAAAAGTTGAAAATTGATTTACAGTGTTCATTTTATCATCAATTGTTCATAGTTGTTAGAAAATATTTATATTTTCACGTCTAGTAATCTGTAATTCATATGATTCATAATGTTTTCCATCAGAATATATTTAATGCAGAAATTAGGGTGGCTATTTCATTTCTACCAGGTTGTACATCATGATTCACATTATATAACAGTTGACAAAAATGTGTGTGTTACTTTTTTGTAATGTAAAAGTGGTTATCTATAGTTGAAATTCATTGTTGCTACATTCATGGTGCTCTAGCGACTTTACATATTTACACCAGGTCATTGGCATCCTTGTCACACTATATCCTTCTCAACTCCCCAGGGAGCATACAGTACATCGCTACCATAGCTCAGACGTGCTAATCACTCACATTAGCGTTCACTCGCTTGACCTGTGCCTGATTAGGTACCACGGAGCAGTATGTAACCTGTTAGAGTGAGGTTTGCTCAACACCCACCATCAGACCCGACCGGGAATCGATCCCACGACCTTCTGGTCCAAAGTCCAACTCCCCATCCACTCGACCATGGAAGCACACAATAATAACAGTATGTGAAAAAGGGTGATTTTCCGTAAATAGTAGCCACCTGATCCTATGCGACACACTTCCTCCCCTGGGAGGTCAGTCACATATGTCCAGTAGTACACTATATAGGTATACATTAAACCATCAACGTCAATATGTTATCACTCAAAACCAAACCATTTGATGCTTGATAGCTGTGGAAATGACTACGTACTGTGTAAATTATATAAATGGTATTCTAGTGGCAACAAATACTCTGCAAGTGTGCAGCATATATGAGTTACCCAGCTCAGTGCTCAGCAGAGTTACCACATGTACCAATCCCTCGGTAACGTCAATCAAATAGTATCGTAGTATCACGCCAATCATCATGATGACTTGAGTCGTTCATTATTTCACATAAGCCCTTACCATGGGCATGAGCTATTACACCAGTGATTAGGATCACTGGCTGGTTGAGGAAATACCTTAAGAATTAGAAACCCACATTGACAATACACTATTAAGAAAATATCAAATAGTTCATTTTAGAGTATGATGAATGCAGTATATATTTTGCTGCTAAGTATACGTGTATGCTAGGATTTGTGTGTCAAATATTATGCTTCAATTTGCATCAATTGCTTTATAGCCAGTTGTGTGAAGATTACTTCAGTTTTGCTGATGATCAAAATGGAAATGGTTAGTAACAAAAAGCTACGTGTGTCTATGAATGGTATGATTGCAACTTGAAGAAACATTTTGGCATACAATGTGTTAGAATCGTTGTTTTGAATACATTCATTGTATTTATTTTTGTATTTTGAATTCAATTTTTGTAAACCCAACTCACAGCATTAGAATGCCAAGACGTCTTCATCAAGGCTAATGTCCAAAATTAATTTGAATTAGTTAATTTTAGAAACAATTTGAAACAAAATGTAAATAATCATCAATTTTGGTGGTTGTGCAATAGAATTAAACTTGAAGATATATAACAATCAAAGGAAACCCTGTGATGTAATAGTGCATGAGATTGATTGAAACATGGTACACGTACACATTTCAGGCGTAGTCGTAGTGCAAGAAAAGTTTTTAAAATAACTTGTTTGGCGTGAAAGACCTTTAAATTGATACCAAACTTGCCATATATGGAAGAAAGTATAGGCATGTACTGTCACGATGAAGGCTGCGTGACTGCAGTAATATTACAGTTGGTGTTTGGTCAGCAAAATGTGTGTTTGGCCGGTTGTTAATCTTTTACTATTATAGGTGGCCGGTAAAGTATACCAATTTTTTATATACATACCAAATATGAACGAGGTTCACCCTATAGGGTTTTTCAGGATTTCGGGTTCACTTTTTGCTACTTTTGGGGTGATCATAACGAAGACCAAAGTTCTCAGACTAATAGTTAATTGATTTTTATGCCATATTGCATAAGTATTTGAAATGGATGTTTAGATAAAGTTTGTGAGACTCTGTACATATAGAAAGAACACAGATTAAAGGAACAATGAGTATATAGTAACCCCCAAAAAGCAGCTATTTCGTGAACATTTGGCGCCCATTGCCGGCACGGTAAATTCACCCTTTATCGCTGCAGCAAAAATGACAATAAGTTTTTAATGTGACTATTTGTAAAATGACTTCAAATATTCTTACGTCTATTTGAAAATTCCTGTTATATGTCAAATTGGGTATGATATGAATGTAAAATGTTTACCAGTGTACTCTACATATGTAAACCACATTAAAATATGATTTTTACATTACTCCCAGTATGAAAATGCTATAATTTGTTGCAAAAATGAGATTTTTCGCTCAAAAATTGACTTCGGTTTGGATTTTTTTGCATCACTAAATTTGAGATTGTGACTTACTCAGGTCATGTATGCCGCTCAAATTTCTTTTTAAATTTGCTCAGACCTGTCTTTCAAATATGTAAATAAAAAATACCAATACAACTGTCATAGATTGTCATGAAATAAAAATAATGTTACCCCTACCCCCAAAATCACAATTATATCACAAAGCCTCTTTTTGGCTGTTGAAGCATGAATTCACAAACTTAAGCTGCATTTTGGATATAATGTATTTTCAAATATGCATTACTATGTTATTCTTTCTAAATACATATGCTAGGAGAATTAAAACAAACCCAACTTAAAAACGCAGGTACTTCAATTAATATGAAGAATACAATATCATTACAATTACTCAATTTGTTCACGATTTTACATGCGCATTGGGAGGTTTAATACAACAAATGGATTTTTACATGATTCTGTTGCTAATTTGCAATGGCAGTATCTTTTCGGAATAAGTAGCCCATCATTGAGCTCATAACTGTAATCACATGGATTCAAATTTTGATTTGACAAACAATTTGTCATGATATTAACAACATAAAAAGATCTACGGATATGCCATTTAATCTCTCTACTTGTAGGAGGCAATTGGTTAATTGTTGCTTGCTGTGAGTGGCAATACAAGTGGTATCAAGGCTATCCATTGTCTTGCAACCTGTACGCAACTTCATCACCAGCACAAGATATTCCTCAGCTTTCTCTAGATCTAAGGTTGTTGAGAAGTCTTTAATGAGTTGAATGTCTGCTTTTAGAGCTGCAGCCTGTGTACCAACCTTACTTGTGTACTCACATCCAGTGAGAACATGAATTGATATGATAATATCTGTAAATGGACTTTTGACTGCTAAGACGTGAATGAGAATGTATCTTGTTGTGTCACCTAACCCTGCCCTGATCCACAATTCTTGAAGTCCAGCATCTTTGAGATTTTTCCAATAGTGCATGAACAGCACAACTACATCTGTGTCATTGGACAGTATGGTGATTTTCTCTATGTCATGGGTTGCACTGTGCATGGCATGAACAATAAGTCTTTCATCAGCTTCTTCAGCATCACTGTTAAGATCTGATTGTTCAACATGTGCTGATTTTAGTGATTTACACTGTTCTATAGTGTCATCAGAAAAGAAGGAGCTCAACACAAAGTTAACCTGAGGATATTCCTTGCCACAATTTCTTTCCACCCACGAACTCACTAAACATTCAAGTTTAAATTTGTTAGTGTTAGATGGCCAAAAGCTATTCATTTCAACAGGAAGAGGTGCTAGATCGATCACCTTTTGTGCATGTGCTGACTCTTTTAGTGTTACATTCTTTTTCACTGCAGATGTGGATTTCTTTATTGCGGATATTATCATCCATCTCTTCCTTAGTCAATATGTTGTGCAGCTTTACGGTAGGTATATTGTCGATATCAAATGGATTTTCTCTTAATCTGATGTAGTCAACCATGCTTTTTACCTTTTCTTCTGCACCTTTGGTTTCACTTAATTCTTTATGAACTGCCAACTCTTCATTGTAGTCTTCAACACCAGTAACAGCTCTGTGTAGCATTTTGACAGCTAGCATCTCATGAAATATAAGCTCCCATTTAGCAGCAAAGTTCTTTCTTCTTGTACTTCCTATTATACCTGGGGTACTCTTTTGGGAACGATTGATGGTTTGCTCAAGTGCTTGGTCTGCACCTACAGAATTAAAATGTCCAACAGTCCTTTTCACTACACATTTTCCCTGCATAAAGCTGTCATAAATTTCTGGTGCAGTTGCAGGGAGCTTTCTCATATCCTCTAGATAAAGGGAACATCATCTGAGGTAGTTTGTGGTCAAAGGAAGCAAACAGTGGCAAGATACCCTGCACACTCTGAAGGTGTAGTTCCCATTTTCCTTCTCTATCAGCTCTCACAAGATCTCTCAGTCTTTCTACCATTTTCAAGAAGGTGCTCCAGTACATCCAAGTTTCTCTTTCCATTTTCATTTCACTGTTGAACGTCTCAAAATCTTGCATAATAACATCATAGTTTTGAAGAATAACTTTTAGCTTCCTGCAACTGTTCTCTTTGTCTTTAGTTGCAACACTTTCTTTCAGATCGTTGACTTTCTTAAGAACATACTGCAAGACACCTTCCTTTCCAAGAATTTTATCCATCTTAATCTGTCAAGGGCCTCAGCTAAAAGAAAGATCCCTTTCAGAGATCTGGTGTAATGCATGCCTGAAAGCACAGATTCTACCACTTTTAATTAAAATATTACATTCTCTGTCCAAATAGATTCTGCACCGCTGCCTTGCAGATATTTGCCAATGCACCCAAGCATAATTTTTATCATGTGAAATGAACCCAAAAGTAGAACAATGGCTCCAAACTCTGATGGATTCGTCAACAATATATCTCTAGCAATCTTGCAGACACCCTCGGCACAAGCTACTGCAATTCTGGGTTGTTGCAATTGGCTTACAACATTTTGAAAATTCTTTAGAGCAGTATAAACTGTTTTGTATTCTGTGACAGGTTCAGTAATTAGTGGCATGAATCCTACAGACGTCTCAGGAAGGTTTTCGTATGTTACAATAGAATTAAAGGCACTCCATCCAGGCATTAACTGATCCTTGCAAGTGAAATTTAAAGAATTTCTTTCAATATCTGATAGATCTAGATGGCCAAGCAACCAAATCTGGTCTATCTTTTTAAACAATTCATATTGTTCAGCAACCGTTTCATACAGACCATCTTCAACATTGTACTCAGCAGGCAGACTGGATTTCTTGGACGGTTTTACGTACTCCCCAATATTTTGACGTGATAGTGTTTTTGTGACAAACTTAGATCCATGTACAACGCCAATCAATATTTCCCAAACTAAATAAAAAAAAAGAGTTTAGTGGCTGAATATTATGACTAATATGTCATATATCTTTGCAACAAATTATAGCATTTTCATAATGGGAATGATGTAAAAATCATATTTTAATGTGGTTTACATATTTTGAGTACGGGTAAACATTTTACATTCATATCATAACCCAATTTGACATATAACAGGAATTTTTCAAAAGACATAAGAATATTTGAAAAGATATATTCCCTTGTTTTACTAAAAAAAGTCACATTACAAATTTAGGTTGCCAGGATCTGGAATGTCTACAATCCCAAGTTATTCTTAGCTCTAAATGACCCCCCGAGATGGTGAGGTTCTGGGCAGAAAATGAGCATACATGATTTTCTCAGACTGCCTCAAGAGTTTGTTTTCTGTGCATGTTTCTTCCTTAGAGTGAACATTGCGGACACCCAAGTATACTCTACTGGTGTTTGCAGAAAAATCAGATAATCAGATCCTCTAGAGTTTTATTTTTTTAAAGCTCTTATATTAATCCCATAGAGTTATCGTCACTGGGGATTCTAGGTCACATGCAGAGTATGCTACTAATTCTGTTCCGTTCTGTATGTATATACCGGGTATGGTTTGAATTTGTACTGTTTATGAAAGTATCAAAAGTTCTTGATTACATTATCTTCTTCTATTTAAGATCACACTGGCATAGTATATAGATGTATATAGATGTTTTCTGTACTCCACAAGGTCCACAACTTAACTTTCATAACAATAAGCACAACGAGAAATGCAATTCAGAGGCTAGCTGGATGCTGAGTATACTCAATGTTCTGAAAGTAGGGGTCTTGTAAACAGTCTTGTAAACAGTCTTGTTGTTTGGTGGGGTTGAGAGCTTTTGTAGGATATTGTGTGACTTAACAATGTATTTTAGAAACACATAAAAACCTAGAAGTCTTGGTTCATTGGTAGGGTCTCATGAATAGTAGATATGATTCATACAGTATTTTCTCTATCGCAATTCTTAATGTACCACTGTATTGAGTTAAATGGTTTGGTGAGAACACAATACTTCTCTCCATATAGGTGTTGTGTATCAGACGAATCTCCTGTGACGTATCAGGCGAGCCTTTAGGCGAATGGCAACTGATTTTGTCTGCATCTTTTATGAAAGTATTTGATATCTTGTATTATTTTATATCACAACCCAAAAGAAATTATAATGCATTCCATATCAAATATGACATCAGTCTTTAATATACATGTATGCATTGTTTTATATTTCTGTGTTATTGAAAAGTTTGAAAACTTCGGAGCATGAGAGGTTTAAGAACAAATTTAAGGGCCCGATCAGTCGCAAGTCTGTGGGGGTCGGATAGTGGTGGGGGGTCGTACTTTTAAAACCAAGGCGCCTGAGGGGGTCACACTTTTGAAATAGGAGTGACTGTTGGGGGGGGGGTCATTCTTTTGCATACTTTTGAAATTCAAGGTTTTGTTTCATTATTTATTTATATGATGAGATACAATCAGACAAAGACTCACAGAAACGCTACAAATTTTATAGATATTACTTTCAATACAATTGGAAATGGTCTTAAATATTGAACAGTTTTCTTGTCTTCCAATTTCCTTGAACCCATTTTCTGAATCTGCATTGTCGTCATCATATGCCATATCTACTCATGGAATTGTTATACAAAGTCACAGTATAATGAAATGACGACTACGAGGGATTATTTATTATCAGATAAATTTGCGATTTCATCAGTGGCTTTTTTATAGGTTCATATGTTATATTTTTTCATTTTCTGAATCTGCATTGTCGTCATCATCTGAATCATCACCAGAATGTATTCTAATTTCTGAATCACATGAATCATCAATTTCCAAAAACTCTATCATATTTTATATATGCATGAACTTGTATATTGAAACCATAACATTTGAACTGATATTTTTGTATTAATTCGTCCAATAACTCAAGCCTCAATTATTGAAATGTTTTCACCGTTCTTAAGATTACCATGCTGATGGAACAGGTCATTCTTTTTTTCAAAAATGTATTCATGTCATCTAACAAAACAGTTTTGAGCTTTTTATTCTGATAATGTTCTGTCCAGATTATGCCATCATATGATCTGTTCTTTTTAGTCTCTCTGGTTTGCTTGGCCTTGCTTTCTTTTCGGGATTTAATCTGTTCAATGTGTAGAATGTCATCTTTACAAGATTCTCTGTTGCAATAATCATTTGCAAATCTTTTTATTGCATTATCATTTGGAGATTTAATTTCATCACTGCTAAACATCATTTTTACTTGAGCCCTTGGCTGGAAATCATGAGAACAATAAACCTGAACATAATCATGCAGATGGCTCAGAAAATACTGTTGATGGTATTCCTAATGACGAACAAAACAATGATTGTCTTTTAATGTAAATATTAATGGACATTAGATACTACTTGTAATAAAACAATTTTAAAGAGAAGCTGGATTTGTATATATTTCCCCGTTTTTTTTTCACCGTAATTCATCATCTTAGCAATGAGTGCAACAGAATGTGATTGAGGGAAGGGGGTCAAGGGTTAAGTTTGAACATGATTGGGGGGACATAGTTGTGATTTTTATATGAAAAAACCCATCTGACCCCACCACCGAACTGACTGACCCCTTATCATTCATGTACCGTTTCAGTTCTATGAAAAAGTAATAGCTTGAAGCTCACCATGAAACTTGAATATCTTTCAGACGTCTCTCTCAATCCTCTGCATGAGCTTAGGTTTCATGCAGGTGTATGTATGTATCTTGTTCATTTCCTGTGCTGTTGGCGGAGACGGCAGTGGATTTCACCTCACAGTGGATGGATTTACTAAACAAGTGAACCTTTGTAGTCTATCAACTCATTTCTCATTTCAGACATTATTTACCATTTTTCTCCCATGGATGTTTTTTTGCTTTCTCTTAATGCCGTCTGTTTTTTGTTTTGTTGCATGTTCTCTATTCCAAATAATTTGAGCCGTTTCGTGGACGGGTTACATCAATATCAAACGCAACTTTTTTTAGTTATTTTTCTAGGCCGGGGCACACCAATCAAATTCCTTTGAATTAGCATATTCTCGTACTGAATTTGAACAAAATTCAGGCTGTTCAAACACTTGATAATGCGAACTCTGACCACTACCTGTACTATAGTGTAGCGTCAATATAATGTCTATGTAATACACGAAAACATACATTCGTGACGTGCTGTACTTTGGCCCGATTGCAGGTAAGATTCTCGTTCCCTGTAGTAAATAGAGAGAAATTGCCGACTTTCTACCCAAGAGTCTTGTATTAAAATGGTACTAATCTTCTTATTTTTAACTTCGGCTGAATTCGCTAACCTCTGCTCTACAACATACTAGAAGTATTCGCAGAAATAATTGATAATAAAGATTTGCTGAGACATTTACTTTTCCATCTTTTTTGCATCCACTACCAAATGAAAATACTGCACAGAGTCCTGACAGCAAACGTTTGACGTTCCACCAGAGCGTTGGATCACAAACAAATACTGACTAGCAGGTGGTTTCTCACAAAAAGTGCTTCCTTCTAATTTTCAGGATAACTTTCTCTCAAACGAATTATAAAAATGTGATGATATTACTAGAGCATGCAAACAGCCAAACCTTACCAGAAAATAATAACAAATGGAGCTGTCAACACACGGGTTAAGAAATATCTATAGGTGTTTGGTTGATCTCCGTATCTGGGCATTGAACTCGCAGAGGACCTTAAATGGTCAAAACACATAAATAATGTCAGCAGTAAAGCCAACAAATCACTAGGATTCCTCCGCAGAAACTTGAGGCGCTGGCCTTCAGATCTTTCTGGACTATGGTGCCATTGTATGGGACCCGTACTGAGTACTGATCGTGAGACTCGAAACTCGAGAAAGTCCAGCGCAGGGGCGGCCCGTTTTATCACTGGCGACTACAAATCTAGATCTCCAGGCTGTGTCACCAATATGCTCAAAACCCTAGACCTTCAAGACCTTCAAGAAAGACGCAAAGACCTGCGTCTCACATATATGTTCAAGGTCGTAAATGGTCTCATTAAAGCGATGCCTCCGGAAAACTTCCTGACACCAACTAGAACTGGCTGTAGACAAATCAAGGCAAGAGCCTTCTCAGGCTATCATTCAGAAAACCCAGTTTCGGCCCACGTCAGAAATAACTCTAAAACATTTGTAGTGCCAAAGTCAACAATACACTCAGTCGTTTTTTGTCAAAACAATTAGAGAGTGGAATGCTCTAGACGAACACGTGGTTCAAGCGCAGACGGTCGATCAGTTCAAGACCCTGATCGGCCAGCGCAGTGACTTATCAAGTCACACTCCTCCTCCCCCTCCTCGCCATGTGCCTGTTCAGGACTCTGCGAGTAATTGCTCAGATTCAGATTCAGATTCAGATTCAGATCTATAAATCTAGACTAACATGGCCCCACTCATCAAAATAAAGTGATACTGCATAGCAGGTGGATCCTTGAGACCTAATATCTTTATTTTATTTTCCAAATTAACTTTCATTTGAAGGATTGGTGAAATGTAACATTATTACTACAGCTTGCACACAGGAATAACTTATAAGAGTTCTATTGCAGATACAGCTGTCAAGACACGGATTTAGTTTAGAAAGACGATCTTGGTAGATCTATATAGTTTGCTGACGGAAATCAACCACCATACATATAGTCTTTTGGCTGTTATTTCCGTTATTATCTGCCCTATTAATGTAAAATTAGGATTGGTCAATCAGTAGTAATAGGCGTTCAATCCATTCATATCATTGGACATTTTCTGATACTTTTACGGGTTATATTAGCTGAGTTTGACTTATATAGGTGCACATTGGAAAATAATGCCACAATATGGTCAGCAAATTTCACTTCATCCTTATGGTGCCCGGGGTTTGACGCTAACCAGGGTCACTGCGTCATGACTCATATGATGCACCATGACGTAACCCACGTCATTGTGATGCTATGTCCCGTGACCAGAATAAAATATTCAATTTTGAATTAATTTATTATTTTCCCCCATCATCGGAACTCTGGCATGCCGTGATGATTAGTATGTTGTTTGCATCATTAAAATTGCACTAAAACAGGCAAAATCACCACACAATGAACGCATAGTGTGTTTGTATGTCTACCTTTTACTACTAGTACTACTAGTACTATTTTGTGTTTATCAATGAGCTGGATCTTAAGCAAATGCCTACATGCAGTCTGATTATTGTATATTGTCGGCACCATTGCCTATGGTTGTATGTGCCATATTTATCATTCTCGTTAGATTGTAGCCAAAATTAGCTGTGATGAATAAATCCAAAATGTCCTCTTCAAGGTCTACACATCTATGGGCTCATGATCTTTAACCAGGGAGCCACCCTCAACTAAATCTCAGTTC
The DNA here is from genome assembly GCA_019095985.1 of Streblospio benedicti. Taxonomy (NCBI): domain Eukaryota; kingdom Metazoa; phylum Annelida; class Polychaeta; order Spionida; family Spionidae; genus Streblospio; species Streblospio benedicti. The sequence continues at coordinate 72,302 of JAGTTF010005613.1, forward strand.
AGTCAACAATCACAAGGTCGTTGTGTAAAGATTTACTTTTGAACACTAATTACATCATGAGGCACACAGTGCAAGACGTGCTTCAGGTAAGTAACTTGAACAAGAATTAAGTGTAATCAGCTGGGTTTTTTCACAGTATAAAAACACACACAAATTACAAAATTACAAATGAAAAACAAATACCTTGCAGTAACATCATTGGAATATTTACTCGTATTTGTACCCAATATGTCATTAGTTTCAAGAGTAAAAAACTATCCCTCATTTTACTGGGTATTGAGGCTATGCCAATTGAATATTCATGCAGTAATACGAACTTTTTAGAATGATTTTTTAATATTAATCGAATGAATATGATTATGATTCATAAATATTGCATGAAAATTTATTTTCAGTTGTGTAAAGTGTATTACCTTGAACGTCTGTTGATAACCAGCTAATAATGTATAAAATATTGAAATTTTCATATTTTTGGTGGCCATCTTGCAATTTAAGGATGGCTGCCTTTCCCATTTTATTAAAACACAAACCACGTTATTTGTACTTACTTACATATAGTTTATACAATAAACTGTTACAATAGATATAACTTAGAACGGTCAACTTGGATATATTCATCACTGGGGGGCCAATATTTATAGTGGGGAGGGAATTCATGACAATTGTGCACTTGGTGACAAGTTTTTGAAATTTGACACAGTGATTAGTATGGGTATAAGGTTTTCAAAAACAACTGGAAACAAGTTGTGACGCCACTGCATACACCTCAGTGTGTGAAATTCAAAATGGCCGCCGCCGATAACAATAAATTGCAATTAGTTAGTTTAATCTACACTAAAATACCATTTTGATTACGTTTTCTGGGGTGAGGAATCCATTTCTATGGTCATTTTTATGTGTCAAGGTCATTTCAAGGTCAAATTTCAAGTTTGTGCTGAATATATTCAATCATCAGGTACCCTTAAATGCTATTGATTGCAAGTATTGAGAGACATTATAGGTAAATTAATCTAAACTAGAAAAAAATGACCATTTTTGATTACGTATTTTAATCTACTGAAGGACAATAAGTTTGGGGCAAACAGATTATAAACATGTCAAGTCACATTAAATTATGGTCTAGCTTTTTACCTTTTTTATGAAATGTATTCATTAATACAAGTACAAGCTTCCTTTTTTCAAGGAATTTTATTTCTTAAATATTAAGATAAAATAATCACAATTCGCTGTCTTAACTAAAACACTGTTCAGCATACAGAACATGCACTACTGATTGCAGGTTACATTTGGAAACAGTCCCTTGACAGAGATCCTAAAATACCAAATGCAACTTAATGGCCCAGAGTGGGGCTGGGAATGGAACTCAAGAACTAACACATGTTGGTACCCTGTTGGGTGCCATTTGGCTGAGACACACACATACATACTGTAAAAGTTTGGAAAAGATATTAGCGAACATTGATAAACAATTTATATGATTGACCTATGCATTGACCTGTGCGCAACTCACACTTGTTAATACCGCATTCCTGCACGGTTGCACTTGCCTTTGCAGGCAACAACACATTACAATAGATAAGTAGTGTGTATCATTGGCTGGCATCTTGCATGTCAGTCCAATAGGGTACCCATGTGTTAGCTCATAAGTTCAATATCCAGCCCCACTCTAGACCAGTCACTTGCATTTGGCATTTTAGGATCTCTGTCAAGGGACTGTTTCCAAAATTAACCTACAATCAGCAGTGCACGCTTTGTTTGCTGAAACAGTTCGGGCTGGGTTGTTGGAAGGCAATACACATTGTTAGCAATACACATTTTGATGTAGATGAAAACTAAGAACATTTTCAAACACTCCTTGTGACGTGAATCGATTGTGATGATGGGAGGGATAACTTAGCTCTTGCCAGTAGCTTTCTTTCATTTGATGAAGCTGGAGGCTCTTGAAGATTTTCATGTTTGAAGATGTCATCCATGTCAGCATCTGGTCGTGCTTGTAATGACAGAAAAAGCTTGGTGATTACTGTTGTATTTGCCTTTGCAGATCCCAATTTGTTTGTTCTCGTTTTTAAATCTGCTGTTAAAAGATTAAACTTTGACCCTTCGAATGACACCAGATAATGGTTTTGATCCCTTTTCCAGGCTCTCACTTTCAAATCTCTGCATACATACATGTATTGCTGCCAATTTTAGGACCTTCTGTCAGGCTTGGTATGACTTAAAGATCCATGATCTCACCGGTGTCCAAAGGGGCAAGTCTCTTAGAAAGGATTGATGATTGTTCCATCATTGACAAGGTCAAGATGATAGTTGAGATCTTGTAAAAACGTTTTCCCTTGTGCAACGGAGACTTCTGGGCGTTCATAGCGGATTTCATTGTTTCATGCAGAGAAGGTTGCCTGGCTGCATCTTTAATTCCTCCATGACCCTTAGCATTTCTGGTTTAGATAGTTCAATAATCTGTTTTTCTTCTTTCTGGCCATACAAGGCCTAACCTCCACTATTGTCTTTTGATAATTTGATACTGTGTTTCTGACACCATGACGAAGAATTTATTTTTACTGAGCTGGACGATAAACTTTCCTTCTATAAATGCTTCATGGACACTAGGCTGAGTATAAGATAAGCTTGCCATGTCTGTCTGACGGTTTGGCACCCACCGAGCATAATTTGTATGACCAAAAAACAAAGAACTATTGGTATAAGTCTGTGAGTGTATTCAAAGTAAATTGCCAATCACCCAATCGTTGACCTCGTATGAAATGACATATGTTCAGGAGGTACCCTTCAACTATTCTCCAGTTGAAAGTGGTAGAAGCTATTTTTGCAAGTCTTCATTCCCAAATACCCATTGATTCAGTTGGTCTGTAGTTTTCTTGGCAGTAATCTTTGTATGCAGTGATCTTGAGTAGATGGATGAATGCAAGCATTAACCTATAAGCATACCTAATTCCCTTTACATGTATACGTATGCACCCTGCAATTGGGTTTCAAAGACTCATTGATGACCCAACCCTCAAACGCTATAGAATAAAGCTAGAAATGGATTCCTTAAGGGTACTGTGAACTCTTTAAGGGAAAAATATTCTATTTTCAGCTTTTTAAAATTTATTATACTGTAAACTATGAAGAACAACATGTTTTGAAATGAACCTTTTATCTTCAATAGTTTTCCCATTACAACCCATTTCGTGAAGACCAACCCGAAGTGAAAAACAATGACTCATTCTCTGCAGGCGAATAGGTTTATATGGACTAAAAATTCAATTTTTACATTTTCATTGTTTTGTATGCTATAAATGATAAAGAAAAACATCTTTTTAAAATGAACCTTTTATCACCAATAGTTTTTCTTATATGATACATTTTATAGACAGCAACTACTAAGAAAGCCCATTTTCTCAAAACTAAGTTTGCACAGTGGATTAATTTTTCTTTTTATATTTCTCTCTAACCGTGAAATCAAATTTTCACAAACGTGTATATATTTGAAGATATATGCATTCTGAAGAAAACCTTACTAGGTATTTTGATTTTTTTATTTCGTTGATGAATTATGAACGTTTTTGTATTGATTTGCAAGAAAATTCGGAAAATAAGTGGTTTTAAAACTTAAAATGCATGTAAAATGATAAAGGGGAAAAATATAAAAAAATTGAGGAAAGGTTTCCCATGACCAAAAATCAACATGGTGACATTGTGTACATTCATAGAAAATGTGATGGATGTACATTCATGCGTGAATGATGATGTTTTCCCATTTTACTAAAAACACAAACCAGTCGTTATTTGGTACTTACTCAAATATAGTTTATACACTAAACTGTTACAATAGATATAATTTAGAATGGTCAACTTGGATATATTCATCACTGAGTGGCCATTATTTAAATGTGCCATAAAATCATAACTGGTTATTTCGGGAAAATGTGTCAGGAAAACCCCCGCCATATTTGATCCGGTTCGCCATGACCTGACATGACCTGGATTGACGAAATAAACCGGGTTATCTAAAAAATCACAAATGTCTAACGTAGTGTACTCAGAGATAGTTTAACTTTGGTGTACTACGGTTTGTCAACTATGATGAATCAATCCTTTACATCAATACTCACTTCAGTACTATATAAATGATTGATGACATTGATTAATATATTGACTATGTACTATAATAAACAGCTTTTGAAAGGTGAACACAACTTTATTAATATTAAGTGTTTGATCTCAAAATTTGCATGGCAACTTAATAAACGCATATAAAACTCATATACATACTAGGTAACAGTTGTCATCCTTTATTTAACGTTTTATAACACAGCAAACTTGACACTGTGTATTTTCATTAGTAAATGAAAGAACAAACATGCACCACAAATAAATGGCACAAATCTGTCTTATAAGGATTTGAGAGCTCTAATTTGCTAAATACATGTGAAATGCTTACTACAACTCTCACATAAAAAAAAACCCAATTAATTATCTATTCAAGAGGACGTTGTGACTCTATAAACTTGGCTTAGCATCTACCAAGTAGGTAACGGATCTGTGTTTTTTAGTAAACCGAATAACAAGTAATTTTGTAATAATATTTTGATAATGCAATAACAGATTAAAAGTGCATGAATCATAGATATTGCATGATATTGCACAAATCATTCTAATTATGATTGACTATAAGCATTTTATTGGCTCAATCTACAAACAAATTTAAAAGGCAGAAAATCGTGGCTGCTGACAACAGGAAGTGCTTGGCGGCACTACTACATGTCAAAATATAGGTAATAAATGCATATAACAAGATTAATAATATTTGAAATAGTGTTTAGAAAGGTTTTGTATGTTGCACTGTACATCTATATTGATTTCACATACGTTAGATACTGAATACTATTGAGTAATGTGGTGAAATTTATTGACAACGTTTTGATGACACCTGCTCTTAGTAGACCAGACCTGTCAAATTTTATATTATGTTAAAATGCGGCTATTATCAATTGTTTCATTTGAATTAATGAATGGAAATGAATGAAGATATGTCACAAAATTGTCTGGCAAAGCAGGTGCAAAGTTTTTTTTACTACTGTATCAATTTTGAACTTGTTAAAAGTAGTATGAGGCCGATCACAGTACTACTACAGACTACAGTAGTCAACTGCATATATTCATTATGCCCAGTATTGCCCCTACTTAGCCCTAGCATAGAGTCTATACATAAGGTTCTTAGACCTTACCTATGTATCATTCTAGATTCTATGTCTAGTCTTTCATAAAGTTCCTAGATTCTAGATCTAGTCTTACATACTGTTACTAGATTCTAGATATAGTCTTGGTCTACATACAGTTAGATCTACATAGTACTAGTAGGCCTACTGTACACAGGAGCAATTTAGACAGTGATCTATGCTTGTTCGACTGATGTGGAGCCTAAGCATCGTAAGATGGTTAAATCAAACATCTACATGTATGATGTTTAGGCTCCGCATCAGTCAAGCAACCATAGATATCTGCGCTAGGGTATGGCACAGGGGCAATTTATAGACAAAAATATAAGCTAAACCCTATGGAACTCACTCACTGAGTACTTTGTGAGTGAGTTCTTTAGTGTTTAGTTTATATTTTAGTCTATAAATTGCCCCTGTTTACTTTTAAAGATGATAAGTTACGCAATATCATTTGCATTTTAACAAGGTGTGTAAACCCAGTATATTTTCCAGAGAGCTAGTGGAGTTCTACGGAGATCATGCCACTGGGGAGGTCCTCAATGTGGTAGCCCACAAGCTGTGCTCGCTACAAGCTGATGAGAAATGCAGTGATGTTTGTGCAAAAATTCCCAACTTGGCAGCGCAAATGCATGAGTTGGCTAGACATGCAACTTGCCATTGTAGTCCAGGTAATTTTCATCATACTGTGATTGCATGGGTTGATTGAAGGAGATTACGACAAGATTTGATTTTGTTAATAGTTATGATTATTATGATGTCTCACATATAAGGAAAGCACACAAAAATGACTGAATTATTAAGAGATTACAATATTGATTTGACAGTAGAAACTTTCAAAGCTATTTGTTTTGCTAAGTAAAGTTAAGCATATGAATATTGTGATAATTCTCAATCTTTTTAGCTCAGTAAAGATGGAGAAAAGCATCCAAAATTCATATTCGTGGTTATAACCTATCAATGAATATTATTTTTCAAAGATTATGCATATTAGATGATTAATAACATACATATTAATAAAGCAGGTCATTTTGACTTACAGCTAACTCTGTGGCCTTATACTATTCAACTCTAGTTTATTTTCAGACTTCTACATTAGTTCTCAATCATGACATCTAGATCTAGACCACAATCGGGTCCATATATATGTGCTTGGCAGTTTATTAAGTCAATCTGCTCTATACTTAGTAAATCTGATCCTTAACAACATCTTCTGATGTCTGATTCAGCCTATATCAATTATTCAGCATTCGGATATATTTTGATTTGATTTGTATTACATAGATATAACATCTAATTATTGCTGGTCAGGAGAACATCCACATTGTCTCTGTAGTCTACTGATCTTCATGAGACACTGGCACCCACAGTCTTCTGGCAACCTTTACTTCACAAATCCAGCTGACTATGGTCAATCAATTCTATACAAACAATTTCATTATAATTTTATGTTTCAGCACATCACAAAATGATAAGTTTAATGATAAGTTTCACGTCAACTCAATATTATAGTCTCTTTTCATAATTTAATTGTTTCCGTGCATGTTATGTATGTATGTTATATCTAATGAATCATAATAATTGTAACTCTATCAACACAATAGGTCTATGAACACATTCAAACTTTGTCATAATCTCCTTAAAATACCCATGCTATCACAATGTGTCACACCTAAGAGGTAGACCATGTCATAAACTAAAAAATGAAAGTCTACTGCACTGTACGTGGTTCACAGTGATCCATGAAGAGTCATTCATAAGGTATATCCTTAAGAGGCATAATGTTCAATGCTCCATTAGACAATTAAATATGGTTTAAAAAGTATTATTTATCTTATAAACAGTGATCTGTGAATCACTATCTATCATTTGAATCAAAAATAAACATTGTAGAACAATTTTGAATTTTTATACATAGGACGTTCGAAGGGTCCCAAGGTTGAAAATTCAATAAAAAAGGGCGGTTTAAACGACTGAAGAAAATTCTAAAAAAAATCAGCATGATCTATGACCATGGGGGCAACTTTTGTGAAATATCGTACAAGGTGCTACGAAAAAACAATATTATGGAAGACCCTATATGTGGTGTTTTGCAATCGGGGAGACGTTTTACGGTAGTCACAACTACATCCCATATTGTGAGCATTATTTCATATGTCGAACCTGTACAGGTGGAAACGATCATCAAAACATTTTTTTTTAAATATAATACTTGGACGAATTTAGTACTGAATTATCGATAAAAGATAGAACATGAACTATATTTTAATTATCTGTTAAAATATCATATATGTATTCATTATTTATGAAAGAAATTACATAGTAAGTGGGACGTTTCAACCTTGTCTAATCTGAGCATGTAGTTCGAATGGCTTCAAATGTACTCCATGTATTACTTAGTCTACACTCCTGGGGGTGGGGGGCATTTTGTTTGTCAAAGCATTGCTTGGACAGTATTAGTGCTTTGACATTTGACATGCATAATTCTGAATAAAACCTATTTTGATATTCCAGCACTATTTTGTGCCTTTGAGACAACCATAATCAAACATAAATCTAAATGTCTGATAATGGACTATAAGGAGACTACCTGCAGGAGGAATATATTATATAAAAAGAGTATGATAATGATGAAAAAATCATAATGGGAAGTGGCAGGCATAGTAGAATCTCAGACTCTGAATATAAATCAGAGGTATAGTCATTCCATAATTCATATTTATTTATCTGAGGACCATTTATTTGTGTTGTTTCAGATCATAATCGATGAGACCAAATAAAATTTGATGGTTGCTTTACTTGACTTGTGAATCGAGGGTTTCCAAAGATTTTGCACATTCAAATTCAATGACTTTTCAAGACAGAACAAAATTTTCCAAGAAATAATATAGGGATTATTTAGATGTTTCTAAAAGCATAAAAACCCAGCTGTTCCAATCATTGCCCGTTTGCCTCTTATACCAATATGGCTATTTTACATGGCTAAAAGCTTGAAATGTTCAAATTTTCTGTTTTTTTAGTGACTAAGTGTGCACACACTTTCAAGTTAGGAAGACGCACAAGGTGTGAATCAGTTCCAATAACTTACAGAATATGTGTCTAACGAAAAAATGTTAGAAGCCAAAAATTAGTGGAATAAAGTTGGTGTTTCATGACATCACACATGCTTTCAAGTTTTTAAAACAATTAGAATAATATGTTATCTTATGTAGAACTATCCAGTGTGTCATACATGTAAATGATTTTCATTGAGAGAACAGTAATTTGAAATATTAGGTCATAAAGTAGCAACTTTGATACATTGTAAAAATAGAAATGTTTGTGCATGTTGCAAAAATTTGCAAATTTTAAATAGTAGGTGCAAAAATGCAAACTTAAATAGTCAGCAAACATTACCCTGTGCAAATTATGTCAAAGATGGACCAAAATCGCAAAAATTGAATAGTCACAAAATAATCTAATAGCCACAAAATATTATAATTTTACAGTAAGCATTCACTGATTCAACAATGTGCTGTAATACTTACAATTTTGTTTCACACTTAGCATGAACTACTCCATCAAATATGTCACAATCATATTTTATCTAAATGTACACAGAAACATAGTATATTGATTTTGAATATTTCGTATAATATTATGATTTTTATGGACTTATCATATTTTACAAACAAGTAGAAGAAAGCATACATTTCGTAATAAATGTACCCCAAATGTTTTTGGTTAGTTAATTTATTTTACCATGTCATTGTCACAAGTATACAAATTTAGTTTACTTTTCCTAATCTAGACTATAAACATGCTGCGCCTGTCTTAAGCATTGCCTATTCATATTATTTTATTGAAAATTTACAGACTGTATCTCATGGACAAACTGAGGGGAGGGCAAAAGAGGAGGCGATTGTCATCATCCACCTGAAATGGTTGAGAACAGGGTAAATGAAATCAAATAATCATACTGTTATAATTGTTATATATGTTATATTTTGATTATTATGTGCGTGTGTGCTTTTATTGATTGTAAAAATGTGAAATGCAATTTTTTTTTTTTTGCAACTGATACATTATGGTTTCAGTGAATTTTAATTATGTTTGATTGCAAAATTTGCATAAACACATTAGGAAATTGCTGGTTGTTAGAATTTGTTGTTGACCTGTCAAACTTCTTGTGAAGTGTTGAAAGAAATTAGAAGGCATAAACCTCACAACATGTCCCTAGAATCATGCTAATGAGTGTGCAGTTATTCAAGAATTTAAATTTAATGTTGATTATGTTTCATTGTTTCATTATCTGTTTATTTGAAAGATCAAGCTTATTCAGAGAAACTTCTGCATATGTTGGTCATGCAGAGTTATAAACTTTAGATAGCATAATCCCTACTTGAATATACTATAAATAATACTCTTTAGACCTAAATGTTGAGTTGTAAAATCAATTGTTTTTTTTTGATTTCTGAATTTGATATTGAAATAGGTGGACTGTACAATGTCGATGGCGTTTCACCAATCAACGTTTGATCTGCAGCCATCCTTCTTGTCAGCCAATGCGCGACTCAACGCGATCATGTGCGAGTAAGTGCTAAGCAGCCCACACATCTACAAGAACCTGCGCAAGAAGAACCCAAGAGACAATATCCTTTAAAACCAAAGGACCATTAAAACCAAGTGGAAGTTATAAATCATGTCAACCCCACCCAGGGTTTTTGACTACTTTTATTTATGTGCTTGTGCTAATTGAATATCAATCGACTGTTTAGAAAATATAAAATTATTAATTTCAATTGCTTATTTTATTTAGAGTTAAAATCTTAATGTTTTCTTTCTTTGTAAATTCGAAAACTGATAATTTGCATACAAAAAGTGAAATTCAAATACCCTGTAATTTTAAATCATGTCATTTTACAAAGCTGTTGTTGTGTGATGAAATATGGTCATGGGGTGTAACACAGACATTTTTCTTATACCAACTGTTTAACATGTTACATTAAAATGAAGTGTTGCCTCTTGTTGCACTTAAAAAGTGAAGTGATCAAAATATATGCAGGGTCATTTTGTATTTTGTATTTTGTTTAGAGGCTTGTTAGAATGAGAAACCAAAACCAAGACTACAGTAAATATGATTGCAATGTTATTGATATTATGTCACCAATTTCTACAAAAAAAATAATTGATATGAAAGGCAGGTTTCAGTCTGTTTGCATTTTAAATTAAGGTATATAAGCTAATTAATTATAGCCGGTAGATTTTTAATTTATATTTTGAGTTGAATAACGCACAATTTATGAGTGAGATTATTCCAGTATTCAAACATGCAAAGTATGAATAATACAATTATTGTAACTGAATATATGAGAAGTTCCAACACTTATTTTTTCTTTTTGAAGTATTTTTTTTATCTCACTTTAAAAGTCAAGTGTGATGCAATTATGAATAATCTATAACTTTGTAGTTTGTGCTTAATAGTTGTATTACAAATAGGTACTGTGTATTTTCAAAGCTCATTGTATCAGTGACAAGTAAATATTGACACTAGTTATTCTCAATTAGTATATGAAATGTATGGACTTGTCTGCAACTAATTTCTGCAAAATGCAGAGCTTCATACATTTTTCTTGCATTAATATTGCTTGTCAATTTTCCCCTAAATAAATTATAATAAAATTATTAATTACCTTACAATGCTGTTTTTTTCAGAGTTGTTTATTATGACTATAATTATAGTTATCATGAAAAGACCTCAAAAACCAAATTATGTATTGCAGGAGCAGAAAACTGTTTGAACTACTCTTTTGAAACCCAAATTAGAGCTAAATTCTACCAGTGCATTAATATAGCATGTACCTATCATAATATTAATTAATGTCCAGACAATCAGTTGATAAGACTATAAGACTTGAGCAGTCTAACTTGGTTCCAAATATATACTAGTACTACGCATGATCTAATCTATATACAGTACCTTGCTAAAAACCCTAAAATCACAGTCAGGACTTTCTAAAAACATAATGCAATCATTGACAGTGGGTAGTGCGTCTATAATGTGCACAGGGTTCTATCTGCCTTTTAGAATCCACCTGCTGTCAATGCAACAAATGGCGTCTGTTGTAAACTATATTGGCACAAATTTGTCTTATTATGGCGATTTGTATGAAAATCCACATGAATGTTGCCAAATGTGTATACTACAAGAAAATATAAGATATGGCGTGGTACCCGAATGGGAAAAGTAAGTATATGAGTGATTTGTAATCATAGACCATGGACTTTGTGATGAATTTTCGAGTACATTTTCATGTAGGAACAGAAATAAACATAAACAATCGTGCATACATATCAATGTCCTGCTGTTTTCATGAATGGGGAATTTAAGAGGACTGTTTGATCAACGTTATGCCGAAATGTCAGGTGTAAATGTTGAGTATTAAAGAAATTATGGCCATCTAATTTTAATTTAGCAAGTTCCCAACAAGTGTTGTCTAGTGGAGTTGACCTCATATTTTCAGCGCTCGGCGCAAGAATCTAGTACTACTTTTTAGCCTCGGTCTGACCTCCATTTGGCGATTTTTTCACCTGGGAACTCGGGTGATGGCAAACCAGATCATTTGCTGCATTCGATTACCAAAAGAACTTAAATCAACTAAAAATCGATTTTGACAGAAAAATCCCACAGGACCTATCATATCATGACATGATATGGAACCAGACTATAACGAGATATAAACCTTTAGACTCTACATGATCTTACATACGTCTGACGTTCCAATTATAGCTCTAGACTTTGATGAAAACTTGCTGTGCTATAGCAATTATGTGACTACCCATGTGTATGCAAATCAAAAATATAAACATTGCTGTTCCAAACTTGTTACATAATCCCCAATTTTGACTTGTTCAAAATGTCTGACTCTGTCTCTCACAGACACTAGAAAAATGCCATTTTCATGTAAGTGTTCACTATTATGTAAACCAATCAGAATAATCAAAATTGCAATGTAGATCTGGCAAAAAAATAGCGTTTCATTCCTATAATTTTTATTTTGATATTCATTACAATTTTCTAGTTATGATTGAAAATGTGCAGTTCTGAACTTGCTGTCAGCACATTAGTTCTACCTCAAATGAGTTAATTGTTGAGGCTACACCATGTAGTACTTTGATCAGGTCATTTTGGTCTCTATCTAATCTAGATCTCTTTGTCTCCGACGTAGCATAGACTTTTTGTGACATTGCTGTTGCCATAAGCTCATGTGTGGCGATTGATGCCATATTAGTCTATATCTCATCTTTCATCTGAAAAGGTGGTCTATCAAAGAGAACGAAGAGCAGCTGAGAGAAATGAAGATAGATAATGCCTTGCTGCGGCAAGATGTCTATATCTATAAATCAATACAACATCTATGAATATTTCTTAATTAGTGTGGTGACAACTGTATTTATTACTGCTCTCAGGTAAGGTATGTCTATTTGCATGCTGTAGTAATATCATTACATTTCACAATTCGTTTGAGAGAATGTTATGTTGAAAATTAGAAGAAAAATATCTGGAAGCAACCACCTGCTGGGTAGCAGAGGTCTGGGAAAGGTTGGGAAAAGTTGAATATGAACATTTGATGTTTGATTTTGAACATGGAAATAACATACCACACAAAAACATTAAACTTTTCAGCAAGTGGGGCCCAAATAGTAAACTTTTGTATACTAGATTTTTTATTTTCATAATAACTTTCACTTAAAAGAATTGAACACACTGTAAATGAATTAGAGTCTAGACTCAACTGATCGGGGATCAATGTCATGCGCAGAGGCTAGCGACACAAGAAAACCCCTTTGTGCATAATCCCTAAACGAACTTGGACGTGTGTAGAACCTATGAATGTAAATAAATGTAAATGTCTGGTTTATAGTCTTGATCCAAGTTTTGATCTCACGACTTTACAATTCTACACCAGGTCATCGGCACATTCTCATATAATATATATTTATCTTGTAGAACCTATGAACAATATGTTTTAGGTACGGAGCAGTGTGCAACCTGTTAGACAATAAGTTTGCTCAACACTTACCATCAGACCCGACCTGAATCGAACCCACGACCTTCTGGTCTATCCATTCGCCACAGAAGCACAATTGTTTTACTCTGTACGCATCATAAGGTCTCATATTTTCTTTTTGTTCTTTTTATATACATACATGTATATATCAAAAATTGTAAATGTTTTTTATTCTTTATTCCAATTTTGGACCATGGGCTCCTTGATCACAATTTTGTGACCAGTATCTACAAGTGAGCTGGAGCTTAATTGTCTATTTGCATTACTGCAGTATAAGGAATCCTGAATCCTATAGTGTCTAGTGATTAATGTACATGACATCATAACATTTTACAGTAGGTTATTGCTAAAATCAATCAATACAATGAAAGAACATAATTGCAGTTATGAGGACATTCAAAATTCTCTAAGTCTAATACTAAGAAAAGCTAAGAATGTATAAGAAAGTATAAGAAAGTATCTGCCAGTGACAGAATAGTAGAATCCTATATTTGAAATACAATGTCTGATATAGTGAATGTATCTCTTCATGGTTTTAGTGAGTGCAGGTAGTGATGGTTATTCTGCAGTGGTTTACATTCGGCAGGTTGCAATTGACGGGTGTGTTTCTGTTTCTTATGTGTTGGGCAAGTCTAGAGTTGCACCAAAATTCAAAGGACACGCACTTCAACAACAATTCCTAAACTTGAGCTTCATGCTGCGTTGGTTACAAAACTTGTGTCTAAAGTCAAGAACTGTATTGAATTGAAATTCATGACATTTATTTTTGGTGTGACAGTCAATCTGTTCTAAGTTGTATTCAGTCTGTAACAAGAAGATTTCCTGTTTATTGGTCAAACAGACTTATTGTTATTCATGAATATTCTGACATCTCACAATGGAGTTATGTAGAAAGTAAACTTAATGCTGCTGATGTTGGATCTCGAGGTGTTACAGATAGTAATTTCTCTGCAAGAATGAGTTTGTGGATGAATGGTCCAAATTTTCTGACTGATAGCAATTCAAAAGAGTCTGAATTTGTAGAATCAAGCTTGCTTCATAGAATTATTGGCTATTATTCATCTCTTCAAAGATTGCTAAAAATTGTTGCTAGATTGCTGCGTTTCATGTACAGTGTTAAAGGCAAAAAAAAAGAAGAGATTACAATTTGCCACATGAAACAGGCTCTTCGTGCTATGATTCGATATTCTCAAAAATCTATGGATATTACGAATTTGAAAAAGACTGCATCCATTTACAGATGATCTTGGTTTGCTACGTGTTACAACTAGATTTTCTAAGGCAACGCACTTGTCTTTTGATCAAAAGTTTCCAATTGTTTTGCCAAAGGGATTTCATTTAACAAATTTGATCATTCAAGATGAACACATAAAATGTGCTCACATGGGTCCAAATCACGTGTTGTCAAATTTAAGAACACAATATTGGATCGTTGGTGGATGTAAGACCGTCAAAAATGCTCGTTCACTGTCGTATTTGCAAAGAAACCAATGCTAGGCCTTTAGAGCAGCAAATGGCTCCTCTTCCAGATGAAGAATCAAACCTTCCTTTCCATTTCAATTTGTGGGATTAGATTACTTTGGCCCATTCTTGTGCAAGGTTCGTCGTCAAAGGATTAAGCGTTATGGTTGTATATTTGTTTGTTTGGCGACTCGTGCTATTCACCTTGAAGTTGTTAATTCTTTGGAATCTTCCGCTTTCATTTGTGCACTTACAAGGTTTATTGCTCGCAGAGGTGTCCCAGAGAAGATTTTTAGTGACAATGCAACTAACTTTTCGTGGAGCTCAGAGTGAACTTGTAGACGTTATTGTTTCATTGGACAAACCATCAAATCAATTTGCTTTGGATAGAGGTATTAAGTGGCACTTTCATCCACCTTCTGGTTCTCATCATGGAGGCCATTATGAACGTTTGATTCGCTCAGTCCGTCGTGTTTTGACAGGAATTACAAATGAGCAAGAAATGAGTGAAGATAATCTATTTACATTTCTGTGTCAAGCTGAAAAAAATCTTAAATGATCGGCCCTTAACAAAGGTTTCTGATGATCCCAATGACCAAAGCCCAATTACTCCTAATCATGTGCTTTTTGCTTCGTGGAAATTCTTGTATTTCAATGTTCAAGGATGTTACTAAAAATGAATTTAGAAGGTACCATCGCCAGGCAGAATATTTTTGCAAATTTATTTTGGTCTCGTTGGATTAAGGAGTATGTTCCTTTGCTTCAAACAAGACAAAAATGGTTTAATCCTCAAAGAAATTTGAAAGTTAATGATATTGTTCTCATGTGCGGTGAAGGTTTTGCTCGTGGTCACTGGCCCATTGCTCGTGTTGTTGAGGTATATCCTGATTCGGATGGTTTAGTCAGGAAGGTCTTACTTAAGACTGAAAATGGTCTCAAAATTCGTCCAATATCCAAGCTAGCTTTGTTAGAAGGTGAAGACTAAGACAAACATGTATCAAAGACAAGCTTCTTCTGTGCTGCATACAAAATGACTGTGAGTTTGTGTCCGCTCACCTGAGAAAAAGACAGATGGTGACTCAAAAATCAAGCGATGGTTTCTCAAGCGTTTGCCTAAGACAGTCAGCATCCAGATGGTGCCAGTCTGGACATAGACTGGCAGTTCTTGCTGGATGTGGCCTTAACCTCGGCCATAGTACCATTGTGCAGATCATACAGCAGAGTGGCGAGGGTTCCAATGCTCAGGTAACGAGTATTCTGTATCATAGCCAATATTACAGGTAAGGGGATACATGTTCCACTTCTTGTTTGCCTGTTCTAGGTTCTTGTTGACTTCTCATGATGTTGGTAATACTAAGTATGGATTCGCTCACTTATGCTTTTCAGAAGTTTGAAGGTAGAAGTTAACAAAGATTTATGTAACATTATAAAATCATCACCGGAAGTCAACATTTAACGTTTATCATAGATTAGCAGAAACTGTTAAAACATGTATCTTCATGTTAATATAATGACACTTTGTCCACCATGAACATTTTTTACGTAATCGTTTTCATGAACCTATAAAAAGGTAAAAAGCTAGATATAGGCATTTTCATTGTGTCCATAAAAATGTGTGCCAATCTAGCATGTGAATCTTCAAGTGATGAGCTAATATCACCAATAAGATGACTGTAACCTTAGAAATAACGTGTTTTCTGTTACACTGTTTTACCATAACCAAAGATACTATATGCATTCTTATACCATATGCATTAACTTATCTCAGTACAGTCTGTCTCTGTGACTTATCTCTATATGTGACTGATGTTTTCCAGCCACTGAGTGACGCTGCCTGGACGGAGCAGCGGCTGCCCAAACACAGGAAGTTTGTGGAGGAGGTGAGAGGGTTATTTATATTATAGCATGTAACCACATATTGTACAGGCTCACTACATGTCAGAAAAATTAATGTTTTCTTTAATTTTTTGTTTACCTTATTTTTGCAACAAAAAAGAGCATCAACTGAGAATATCAAACGATTAATTATACTTGCAAAATCATTCAAATTCATTAAAATGATATGGAACCAGTCATATTTTATACAACAAATCTGGGGACTAGTCAAAATGTCGTCACAATGTGAAGCAGAATAATGTTTATACTGGAGCACTCCAAAGAGTTTGTGTCTATGCTATAAACACAATGTGTAAAATATAACTTGGTCAGCATTTTAAAGTAATAATATTATAATAAACCCACATCTAATTCTCACCTTCCTAGACGAAGCGGCTGGCAACATTTGATGACTGGCCGAGTGATGCACCCCAGATACAAGAAACGCTGGCCAAAGCCGGGTTCTGCTACAGAGGTGGGTGTTACTGTGCTCAGAGAGCAGAAACACTGGTATGGCAGGATTCTATGTGTGTGCGTGCGTACAACTGTCAGGTAAAACCTGTGATGACACATCTTTTATTCATTAAAAATAAGATTCCAAATACACATTGTATTATGTGTGTTACATTAATTGAATATGTAACATGTCAGCCTCATTCATCTTGGACAGTTTGTAATCTATTGAAAATGGCTGTGTAAGACAATAAAAATCTATCATTTATTATAGGTGTGGCGTGTGAAAGGGGTTAAAAAAACGACACAATGTGCCTCATGTGGAAAGAAATTGAAATTCACATTTCTCAGGCCTCATGTGGAAGAAAATTGAAATTCCCATTTCTCAGCCCCTATAGTAGCTCCCCTACATGGCCCACCCTCAACCCTCCGCCAGTCAGAACTGCTGCCCCGTCCCCACAGAATGTCCCTCCTACACCATTGAAAATCTGTGGTGTACTTTTAGGGGATAAGTGGAAAATGGAGAGCATTTATTTCTAACAGATATAGGTAATCGTGAGTGTGTGAAAATCATACCATAATTAAGATTGAGGTATGATATTTTATAGGTATATTACGGCCATAAAAAGGGAAATGGATTTTTAAGAATCTTTTTTAAACAGATATAGGCATGGTCTGTGTGAAAATCATACCATAATGATTTAGTTTTTTCATGACCCCCGAGACAATAATAAGTGGTAGTCGCTTTTTATTTTCATATTATATTTCGTATTTCACCTATAACCATGACCGTCTCCCTCATCAGGCGAGTCAGACATTGTGTGCTGTTACTGGTGCGGCGTGGACGTATCTGGCTGGCGACACTCCGATGACCCGTGGGTGCTGCATGCTGGCCTCTGCCCGTCCTGCCGCCATGTGCAGCTGTCACGCGGCCGCGAGTTCATCGCCCAGGCCGTCTGCCCCACATCACCCGGTGAGTACATACTCATTGTTCCAACAACATAATGCTCAACAAATCATCACTGTCCTTCCAACAATCTAATGAGTGTTTTCACAAGCTTGCTTGTGTATTCAATACTAATTCTCTCTCAGTTCTCTATAGCAGCATGTTACTACCACTATATTGACATATCTGAAGAGTATCTTCCATATCGTACAGGGTATGAAATAGAGCCAGCCCCGAGGACCCTGCGCCGGCTGATCATGGCCCGGGTCGGTCAACGACCAAGGTTCACGGCCCAGCATGCCGTCAACATTTTTGAAGCAGTATACTTCTTATTATGTCCGTGATTTCCTCATAACGTTTCATTCACCGACACCGGCCAACTGTCAATCAAATGCGCTGGTTACACGCGGGTAAAAACACACTCAGATGAAAAACTTTCATTATAACGGTGTCCAAGGTATCACGAGGGGCAGACCACTTTACGCACATCAGCGTATGACAGTTCTGGGAACCAGCGTGCAATCTCGTTCATTGATTTGGAGGGTTTTCCTTGGTGTGCCAGATTCATGACCAATTTGACATTTCGGAATTATTGATTTATCAAAGAGTACTGTATTTGAGCAGGTGTGTTGCTGCCTGCATGATGTGAAGTATTTTTTTTTGCAAAAACCAGTTTGTATATCAATATACTTTATTAAGTATCATGTTGTGGTTCATTCATGGACTTTTAGCTTTTTACAAAGTCTGACAGGGCGTACAGACTGTCATTTGGGACCCATGTACCAGTATCTGCAAAAATTACAGGCCGGCTACTTTTCAGAATTGCTGGCCAGTTGAGAGGAAGCAAATTTTCATTAGTTTTGTACCCTGCTAATGCAGTGCTATTGTATATCAAACCTAGTCAATATTGTGGTGGGACATTTACTTTTCCATCTTTGCACTTCCACTCCTCATTGAATATACTGAAGAGAGTCCCAATATTGAATGAAATTATGACTAGTCCAAGAGATAGACCATGTTTAATGGAACTAAATTTACCAAAAGGTTGGTCATATTTCCCTGAAAGTAGGACCTTTCCCAAGCACAAAAATGCATTTCTTACAAAATTCTGCCCGGACACGACTTCACAGCGTTAATTTAAAAATCGGTACCCACGCGATTTTCAGTGAAATTTCACGAATTCTACAAAAGACATTAATGTGGTAATATATTTTGAAATATTGCATTCATATCACTCCAAGTGGTTGCAAATAGAAATATATTAAGAGTAATAAGCTTTTATCACAATAACATAACCATTTTAGACTAAAATATGCATAAATTAGGTAAAAATCATTAAAAAATACCCGTCGTTATGGAAATTACGAGCTAGTTTCTTTGCTCTCAGCTCCTTAATATAATCTCTACTAGTCCGTATGATATACCATTCTACTCCCAATTCATTTCTGCACCAGATGGTGTGCATTTTACTTGTCTGGAGATACAAATAACTCCTGTGGAGCTAAATATGTTACCCCTACCCCCTACAAGGAATTTCTTCTAAATCTGTAGTCAGACCCTATGTTTGGTTTTAGAATGTATATAACTGTGGCAAACATACACATCAGGCTATAAACTACATCCTGTTCATTTATTACAGTACATATCCACTTTTGAAAAATCCATGATGGCTGCCATTTTGAAGATGGCCACCTTGCTCAAATATAGTTATGTAATAATCTGACTATGTTGGTCATTAATACATCTAATATGCTACATAGTATATTGATATGTATATGCTTTATCAGTCACCACCCTTAGTTTAAGGGTACTGTGAACTCTTTAAGGGAAAAATATTCTATTTTCAGCTTTTTAATATTTATTATACTTTAAACTATGAAGAACAAGATGTTTTGAAATGAACCTTTTATCTTCAATAGTTTTCCCATTACAACGCATTTTGTAAAGACCAAGCTGGAGTGAAAAACAATGACTCATTCTTTGCAGGCCTATAAGGTTGTATGGGCTAAAAATTAAATTTTTACATTTTCAATGTTTTGTATGCTATGAATGATGAAGAACAACATCTTTTTAAAATGAGCCTTTTATCATCAATAGTTTTTCTTATATGATACATTTTATAGACAGCAACTACTATCAATGTATATTGATAGGCCATGTTTAAAGCCCATTTTCTCAAAACTAAGTTTGCATAGTGGATGAATTTTTCTTTTCATATTTCTCCTTAACCATGAAATCAAATTTTCACAAACGTGTGTATATTTGAAGATATATGCATTCTGAAGAAAACCTTACTAGGGATTTTGATTTTTTTATTTCGTTGATGAATTATGAACGTTTTTGTATTGATTTGCAAGAAAATTCGGAAAATAGGTGGTTTTAAAACTTAAAATGCATGTAAAATGATAAATAGGAAAAATAAAAAAAAAGGCAAGGTTTTCTAGATAAATATACAAATTTTGTAACTGAATAGTGATTTTGGTCATTTTGATGTTTTACTATCAGTTATATGCTTCATGGGCAAAGTTGTCATTTTTCATTAATTGCTTTATAAAAATTTTTTTCATCAATCTATACAATTCAAAACATGTTGTGTCATTAGATTAGATAATTATCTACAAAATAAAGGTGTAATTTGTAAATTGAAGCAATAATGAGTGAGAAAATCAAAGTTTAATAAAATCCAAGAAATGAGTTCACAGTCCCCTTAATGTTATCTAAGTAAGACAATGATAAATAACACAAGTTTACAAGTGATATTTATACATTTATGATCAGTAAACACTAAACGTCGATACAAATTGAACTAATATGACACATTTTGCCTTTGACATAATCAATATACAAAAACACACTAAATGCGAGTTATCTAAACAGCAAAGAACACAATAGATTGCATGAAAATATACACACATAGTGTGATACTATATCAGTGATACCACAATGTACACACTTATTAATGTGCGGACAGCAAGTTCATGGAGTAACATTTTCTATCACAACTTGAACAAAAAAATAGTAATGAATACCAAAATAGCAATGCAATTTCTATTATTCCGATTGTTTTACATAGTAGTGAACAGTTACATGAAAATGACATTTTTTACAGTCTCTGTGAGAGACAGTCAGCCACAGGCCCACTTGAAACAAGCCTAAATTGGATATTGGGTACCATGATTAGAACAACAGTATTTTGATTTGCATACACCTGGCTAGTCAATCAAGTGGTACAGTAATGTGTATGCAATCAACAATATAAACACACTGCTGTTTTCAAGGTACCTAATCTCCAAATTTGGATTGTTCAAAATGTCCAACTCTGTCTTTCACAGACTAAAAAATGACATGTTCATGTCAGTGTTCTCTACTATGTAAACCCATCAGAAAAATAACAAAAATCAATGTAGATCTGGCAAAAATGGTGTTTTATTCCTATAATTTTTATTTTGACATTAATTTTTTAGATATGATAGAAAACGTCACTCCATGAGCTTGCTGTACGCGGTAAGCACATTAGTTTAATCATTTCCCTTCTCACGCTAATGGTCTTTACAGGTTTTTGTAAGAATTGAAATGAGTGTATTTTCACCTCTGCGACACACAAATTGTATACAAATAATTGTGAACTATCAGACACATATTTCAAAAATAATTAGAACTCTAAAACTAGAAATGTTTGCGCATGATTAAATTTGTAATTTCTAGGGTAGGTGCAAAAACGCAAAGTTATATAGTCAGCAAACATTAATAGCCTATGGGTCCATGATGGACCAAAATCCCAAAATTAAATAGTCACAAAATACTCTAGTTTTACAGTATTAAATCTAGAAAGATATGCACAATTACAGAAATTTCACCTTTTCAACTTTAAATTTGTAAAAATACATTTTAACCAGGTAAAGTCAAATTAAAATGTAAGAGCAATTTGCATAGTAGGGACAGTCAGTGACCTAAATCATTGAAGGAAAGCATACAGTACTGATCCTGTCAGAAGGATACAGAAGAAAATTTTCGAGGATTACTTTACGATTGCTTACAATTTTTTCCTCTTTCTTCTTATTGTTGCGTCTATTACAAATGTAAAAACGTTCTGTAGCTTCCGCAAATCACGGCTTTCCTCATAACTCGCCTGAAGTTACGTTTATTCCAATTGTTCACCTTGTATTACGCATTTTACGGAGGTTACGGAGGTTCCCGTAATAAAAAGATTTCTAAAAGTTCAAAATCGTGGCGACATTTTGACATATTTTCATTTCATTGGGTGTCTGTACCGCGTCCGCACTTCCGGTTTCTTTTTGTGGCGGGAATAAACGAGAACGGCTGAACAAATCCGACTATTTGTGAGCGAAATATGCAGTTCTAGTCCAAGAAAACCGTGATAGCCGTAACTATTTTGTCAGAGTTCATAATCTTTCAAAATTGCCTCTGACAACAGTTTACTTAAGGTTCCATACACATCAGTGTCCCATAAATATATTACATACATTTACACATGTCCTTCAGCGATGCCTTTGTAAATAAAAAAAAAACTCCAGTTCTTACATTGTCTAGTTTAAAATAAACATCAAATAGAAATAATCTTCTTCATGACTTCATGAAACTAAAAACTGACATGTATCAAACCTTTAAACCTTAAGGACATTATTCACTCAAACATGATGGTAAACTAAGCAATAACGGTGTTAAACTTTCTCAAGCGATCACCAAAAGTATCATACAAATTATCACTGTTATGACTAGTATATTTTTTATCAATTAATTCCAACACTTTTTTTCTTTTATCTGGGCATTTGACATCTTCAGAAATGCCTTGCAGGGTGCTAACTTCTGTGACAAGTGTTCTCTGTAGTCAAAATTGGCTATTCTGGACTGCACTGGGAGAGCTGCAGCAACTGAAAAAAAGTTTTCAAAATTATTTCCAACTGCAATGTCATAAAAATTACTTGGCAATCCTAGACACAAACCAATGAATTGATCGTTTACACTGTACCTTTCTCAACTCCCCGGGGAGCATCCAGCATATATTGCAACCGTAGCACAGATATGCTAATCATTCACATTAGCATTCACTTGCACGACCTGTACCATTTTTAGGTAGCATGGAGCAGTGTGCAACCTGTTAGAGGTACGTTTGCTCAATACCTACCACCAGACCCAACCAGGAATCAAGAGGGTTAACCTGCTTTCCACGTCATAAACAATATGCTAGATGTCTGTATTCACTAAAGGAACTTGCCTCTCTTGACAATAAATTTGAAAACTAGTTTTCAACTAATGGCATCAAGAATACTTGAACTCAGTTTTTTAGTTTGCAGAGAAATATGAAATAAGTTCATAACTATTTCACTAAACAAAAATTATATTTAGAGAATCAGAAAAAAAAAAATAAACAAGATACCAATATATGAGTTCATTAGTATCAACTATTTAAAATTGTATTGTCATTTGAGCAAGTATCATGATACTCACAGGTGGTGTCTGGTGTTCTGGATGGTATAAAAGTGTGATCGTCCTCTTCGCTGGTGGTGACTATGATGTCAGTCCTGGTCTCTCAGGCAGTGACTTCACCTTCACCACAAAAATGAAAGTTTTCTTAAGAACACATTTCACTATTAAATTAATTTACATAAATAGAGTGATTCACTCGAAACCCTGTTTTATCCATAACAACCTACTCATGGTGATGCTGTCATGTCATTGTTGTTGTTAATAATATTGTACATTTCAAAGGCCTGTCATCTAAAATAATTGTCAAAATGTTACAAATAACATGTGTATTTTAGACAAAATTATGAACCGTGCAATGGTTAAAATCTACTTGGACAACAAACGAATGTGAATTTTTAATGTTTGTATAAAAGCCATTCATGAGAAAAGAATGATATATGTGTACAAATAAAATTTTTTTGTTTTTTTGTTTTTTTGTTTGTGGCACTCTTGTATAATAAGAAATGTAATTTAGGACATTACATGTATATCTGTATAGGACAAAAGTCAGGACAACCTCTTAGTAAATGAAGACAACCGCAAATTAGATACTGGCGGTCCTGAGCAACATCTCACCAGCGTTAACATACAGCCCTGAACATACAGTTTATTACTTTAAACCAATTCGGATATCTATTTACAGAAAACTTGTTTGCTTTCACACTTCATCAGTGTCCCCCCACCCACCCACCCCATCCCTTCTGCTGGTTACATGTGAAGATAGTTGTTCCACACACTGGGGCGTTTCAAGTTGACTAGTCTGAAAGGGCGACCCACATTTCATGTTGGTTTTTGTTAGCTCAAAATCATGAAACAAGCACTTATTTGCCAGCCAGTATTTTTTCATATCAGAATACATCTTCCACATTAACATGAGAATCTATAAAAAAAATCAAACTTTAAAAACAAGTTACTTAAGGTTCTTTTTTTCTCCAGTATATAACCCTGTCGAACTACGTTTTGAAATAAAAGTTTTCTTAAGAACACATTTCACTATTTACATAAATTGATAGTGATAAATGAAAATTTCTCATCCCCATTTGATGCATTTACACATACTTGTAAATGTATGACAAAAGTTGACATAGCATCAGAGCCACAAAGTTTCAAACTAAAAAAATTGTCGTTTGGTCATCAGCAACAACCTACGTTTTGTCAGGGTGACTCAGACTTCCAATTTGACTAGTCCAAACCGAAACCCACATTTTATGGTTGTTGCTAGTTCAAAATGTTATTTTGCGTACATAACCATGGGATTCTCTAAACATCAATAATTGGTGAATATTAAACCTTAAAAACAAATTAATTAAGCACAGTAAATGTTGACATAGCAGTGTTGGAAATTCATTGCAAAAAGTTGTCTGACATCAGGGCAAGTAGCTCAAAAAAGTTACTTGCCCTGTAAATATAGATGCCCAACGGCGTATTGCATAAGTAGGGTGGTCCGGGGGCATCCTCCGTTACCCGTCCCACCACATACTGTAAAACTAGAATATTTCATGGCTATTAAATATTGCAATTTTCATCTATAACTTACTTTACATAGGCTATTAATGTTTGTTGACTATTTAAGTTTGCGTTTTGGCACCTACCCACAAAATTCGCAAATTAAATCGTGTGCAAACATTTCTAGTTTTACAGTAGTTGTCTGAGGTCTGTTTTATTCTAACACTGGACATATAGTACTAAAAATCCAATGTATTTGGTACACAGTGCTTGGTCTCCTTTTGTTTTAGAATTTTCTTTTATGCAGTGTGATATAAACAATGGTAATGTATTTGCACTGTCTTAACTTTTATTTCTATTATATTTCTTTACAAGGAATCTACATGGTTTGAAAGTGTTTAAATAAAAATTCAAAATTAAAAAATTTAATATCACACAGCATAAAAGAAAATTCTACAACAAAATGGACATAGAGTGACATCCTGAGAACAAATTGAGCTTGATTTTTAAATGTACAAGTAGCACAAACTGCATATTTTGTGTCTCACCGTGACTGTGTCCTGCTGCTCTTTGATGTTGCGAGCCAGCGGATCATTATTGCCTACATCCCAGGTGGTCTCCATCCAGCTGAACAATTCCTCATGTGCCTGTAACGTCCTGCAGGAAGTTGGAAACAACAGTGTTTGGAACAAATGACAAAGTGGAAAGCAAATGAGATTAATTCTTTTAAATGACACAAATGATGTCACGTTTGCAGCAACCCCCCCCCCCCCCACCAAGCCTCTCCTGGTAAGTGATGTCATCTTTGCCTCCCCCCCCCCCACGACATGGTTTCGCGATGACATATAACATTGATTAACTGTACTGTTATATAAATACTTTTGAATATAATTATCACATATGACATCACACAAATGCAAGACTCCACCACCTGGCGGGTGACATTATGTGTGGACGATCCCTATGATGATTACCACTTTCAGGATTGCCACAAGAAGGATGACCGAAAATTCACTCACTTTTCACTGACTAAATCTACAATTGTCATGTTTCACAACAGATAAAAATAACTAACCATTTGACATTTTCGTCCACATCAGACGACATTTTCAAAAGAGCTATTAAGAGCTATAAGGAAGCAGTTCATATCCATATGCAATCAGATCATGAGAGGCCCACCAGCTTTCAAGCTATATATGACATGACATATGAGTCGCAGTGCCTGAATATATATCTATAAATAACACGTCACGGCAGGGCCCTCAACTGTTATGATCAGGGCCCCCAATTATTTAAATTTAAGGGCCCTGCTGGACCTGCTGCGTCTCTCCGTAATAGGAATGTGGTTTTATATTCGGGCCAGTGAATGTTGGGTCGGGCCAGCTGCATTCAGTGTCAACTAGCCCGACTGTCTAGTTGAAAATTTGAACTTAAGTCGACCCCTGAAATGGTCCATATTTGGCTACGTTCCAGACCACCATTATTTGGTAATAATGGTTACTTTCTTACTGTTACCCCTCTGCAAGTCATATCTCTTGACCTAAGATGCTTAAATTTAGTTTGGTGCTTATTCCACATGGACGGAAATAGTCCTTATTTGGGTCTATTTCAGCAAATTATCTGGTTGACTTCTTACTTTTACCCCTATACAAGTCACATCATTTGAGCTAGGATGCTTACGTTTTGTCAGGATGACTCAGACTTCAACTTGACCAGTCGAGAGCGTTTATGTAGAATTCAATTCTCTTTTTCCCCAATCTCCAGAACCTGTGGGAACCCTTTTGAAAGAAAAAAATCAGACTTTTACCTGACCTGCACGAACGTTGAATTTACTCACAATTCATATATCCCGTATCTGATTTGGCGTCATCCATGTCACTGTCACGGGCACTCGAGGTCCTTTGGATGGCAATGGCATATTAGCAGACCTGGTAAAACCAATATTACAAACATAAGAACATATCAACATATCAATTTTTACATATTCAGTCAGAATCCAAGAGCACAACTTACAGGGCTTGACACTAACTTTTTTTTCAGTTGCCCAGCAGGCCATGTGGTGTACCAAATCCATGTGCCCTGATCTAATTTTTATGTGCCCTGAATTTTTTTAGCAAAACTGCAGACGGTAAAATAAAAAAAAATAAAAACAAAAAAATAATTTAACTATCAGGTCAGCATGAAAACTTCATTCTCTCACTTTGTGCATAAATCATCGCCAATACTATTCTGATGAAGTATGGGGTTAGGAATTACAGTAATATGTTATCTAAAAACGAAGCAGACACTTGTTTAGTGTGGATTTTCTTCATGATAGAATGGTATTTGACCACTTGATTGTCGTGACAATTGTAAAATTTAGCATTGTGATGCTTGATTGACGCTCACTTCGTTTGTGTCAATCGCACCTCAGCATGCTTAGATTCTACAATTGACACTCCAATCTCATGGTCAAATCCTACATTTATACAATGTAAGTTTCACCATACTGCATGGGGAATACCAACACTGTGGATATAAAAGTCAGATTTAATCTAATTAGCTAGTGTCAAGCCCTGACAACCTGAAGTACTACCTCTTTACTGTAAAAAACTAATGGAGACCATGGGGATCATATAGTATTCAACTGGTATGATTAAATTACGGTAACTCTACCCCCCCCCCCTCAGGGTCAGGATTAGGTGGAAAAGTGCTACTTGTCAGCAGGACGAGTAACCCTCAAATATCTACTCGTCCTGCAAAAAAATGTACTCGTCCTCCTTGCACAAAGGTCTATATTTATAAGCCAAACTGACCAGAATTGCTAATCGTCAAAAAAGGAAGAGTTGCTAAAACATTCTACTCGTCCTTCACAAGTTTTTACTAGTCAATACGAGCTGACAAGTGACTAATCCTGCCCCTGGGGGACCAGGAATAGAGGCTCACATGCCTATTACGTCTTGGTCGGTTTTCAGTTCAGAAATTGGGCATGAGACTTGATTGCCTGTTTAATGCTGGATGCCACCGGGCATAAGCTAGTAATGATTATTTCTGTGTCAAATTCTGGGTCTTGCATGAATTATTTTAGACTGCTGTGTCCGATTTTCACTATCATGGCAACATATTTTTTTTATGTTTTACCTATAAAATTCGTTCACAGTCCATGCGTAGTATGCTAAGACACCCCGAGTTTTATTGTCAAAACATTGCTAGGGGTCTGGGGGATTGGCCCCCACCACAATTTTTTTTAAAGATTTATATAACTGTCACCATAACCTGTTGACTACAGCATAGTGGTTGTAGACTAGATCAAGCTCTTCAGTATGGAAGTTGAGGTTCTGCAGACATGGCATCGTACAAACCTGGGATGATAATACAGATTTTAAAAAACTCCACCTATCAACCCCACCCCCCCACCCCTCACACCGTGCGTGTTATTAATTTGCCATATCATGAATTATACATACATTTTTCACTGTATACTGTTATATGCTCGAGTTATTTGATAATTTCACATAAATGCGTAGTATATATTTTTTTTTCAATCGGTAAATTTGCGTGGCCATGTTAGATACGCGCCTTATCGTCAGTAGGCGTTTATTTAATAGTTTGTTTAGGCACAGTAAGACTGCCAGCGGTATAATTTTTAGTCAGTAATGTCACAGATCTAATACGATTATGTGGGACGTACCTGACAACTGTTGATGGTGTTAAAACACTAAGTATTTCCAGAATTCTGCTGCACATGAATTGAAAATTTTATTGTAACCAAAATGGCGGCGGGCACCTGCTGTGAGGGCGGGGCCACCTTTTACCCACGCCACGAAGTTTCCCGAAGTGAATCGCATAACAAGCAAATGTTTATATTTTGCTCCTACTTTGTGCTCTTATAATTTCATTAATATAACTCGTATCAGTGTAAAATTTTCACTGTGGAAAGATTTGATAGTATATTTTACGAAACTATAAATTCGCCACACATTGCTAGCTTTGAATAAAATTCGCCACACATTTTATGAGGCTGACTTTTGACGCACTTTCAAGAAAGCACCTCAATCATCTGGATATTACTAGATTAATGTGTATTCTATTACGAGTATGTAATTGGCAAGTGATTAGCAAGAGAATGCTCGTCACAATGGTATGTTTGACATAAGTTGTCATATTCGCAATAAGTTTATATAGATGGTCAAAGATAGGTCAAATTGGCAAAGTGCTAGTTGCCGTTTATCCCGCTAGACGGGGTTACTGAAAACTGTGGGGATTCCCAAAAATGAGGACATGCACAATTGTGCACGTGAATGTTTTAAATTGTGGTGTAATATTCAACCCAAGGTGGTGAAAACCGACCCACATACAAAAATATAAATCTCTAACGGTCCACTGTTCAAACTTATGTCAACCTCGAGAGCAAAGTTTAAGTATAGCATAAGATTCATAAAACGACATATTAACCAAATAAGAGCAGACTCGCTTGCTAAAAAAAACATGGCAGACAATGCTAAGAATTTCTGGAACGATGTGAAGAAAATCAATAATGTAAGGATGACAATCCCTGATACTATTGATGGTGTGAATGGAAAAGAAAAAAATTGTAGATTTATGGAAAAATCACTTTGAATCAATATTCAACTGTTTGAAAAGTAGTTATGTTTTTAAATGTGGAGGTGCTGCTGCTGCTGATGATGTTATACAAGTAACAATTGAGGACATTTCGTGTGCTGTCAATAAGCTTGTCAATAACAAATCATGTGGCTTGGATGGTATTTATGCTGAACATCTTAAATACTGCAGCAACAGATTATTACCATTATTGTCATGCTGTATTCAAGGTTTATTTGTACATGGTGTATTACCAAGTAACATGCTATCAGTTGTACTAGTTCCTATCATTAAAGACAAGAATGGTAAAATTAATGCAAAAGACAATTATAGACCAATAGCTTTAGCTAGCATTATGTCAAAAATTGTTGAACTTCTTTTGCTCGATAGACTTGGTGATGCACTTACTACTAACTGTAACCAATTTGGTTTTAAACCCAAGTTGGGAACAGATATGTGTATTTATTCTTTGAAAGAAATTGTTGATTGCTATAGGAAACTGAATGGCACTATATTTATGTGCTTTTCTCGATGCATCTAAAGCGTTTGACAGAGTTAATCACTCTATATTGTTTCAGAAACTACATCTTTTCATCTTAAATGGTGAGTACCTCTGGAGACCCCTTTCATTCACCGATAAGAAAAAAGGTGCGCTCCATATAGACTGTGCTGCCCCTGGCGGCTCAAATTTCAGCCAACCAGAGCTCTACGTTGGTTTTGCAACGAACAACAAAGCACACGTGGCTCATGCATATTCATGTGGTCTCCTACACAGACCTTTTTTTTTTTTTTTCCTCATTATATACAAGCATATAAACGCATTCTTTATGTTCAGGAATGGTTAACATTAATGTTATTAAGAACATCATAGACTATATAACTCATAAATCGAAGACAAATATCGGCATTGATCAGTTGTCAAAGATTTCATCTCGAGGATTTCACAGACTCTTCATACACTTGTACGTCGAGAATATCCTACAATGCATACAAATCACGTTGTCTCTGCTTTCCTAAATGCTTTAGTATTAATCCTGTGTGATAATTAGCGTTGAACTTTTTATGGTATACACAATATTTCACTCATATTAAATTCCATCTTTCACGCCGTTATATTTACGTCGCTTGAAAACCTGTCAATCAAAACTTCTACTGATGACGTCATTGTATAATCATGAATATGCAAATTCGTTTTACTCCGCCATGGATTTTAAATGGCTGATGGCAAGGTATACATATATCTATGAAATTTGATAGTTCGAATATTAATGTTTTTGGTAATGAGCATCAAACTATGTTTGTGAAATGGGCAGGCGAAATGTCTGAACCATTTAGAGTTAAAAATGGTGTACGGCAAGGAGGAATACTTTCACCTTATTTATTCAATGTCTATATGGATGGTCTAAGTGACAAATTAAATATGTCCAGATATGGGTGTATTACTAGCTCACGAAATGTAAAATCATTTGATGTATGCTGATGACCTTGTGCTTGTAGCCCCTTCTGCTAAAAGGCATGCGAGAATTATTGCACATATGTGAACTATATGGGACTGAACAGGACATTAAATACAATCAAAAGAAAAAGTGCTATTTGATATGTAGAAGTTTATACACAAAAAATGTATCATTCGCTCCTTTTTAGTATAAAGGAGAAATATCAATATTGTGAATAAGGTTAAATATCTGAGACATATCATTACTGATGATGGTATGGATGACCAAGATATACTTAGACAGTGTAGACAGTTGTATGCACAAGGCAAATACACCAACAGGAAATTTTTTTGTGTTCTGATACTGTTAAAATTAACTTATTTCGCATATTTTCCCTCACTGTACACAAGCCAATTATGGTGGTGCTATAAAGATGCTACAATTAAGAAATTATATGTTGCTTATAATAATGCATTTAGAATGTTTGTAGAACCTTCCTAAAAGATGTAGTGCTAGTGGTATGTTGGCTATAAATAATGTCAATAGTTGTCAGGCTATCATTAGAAATTTAGTTTTTTAAATTTATGAACAGAGTTGATAGATCTGAAAAGTAATCTCAATCCGGTGCTATCATCCCGATATTAGATGGCAGTCTAGAATAGATTACATTGGATGAATCTGTTATATCTTAATTTTGATGTGCCATAATGTGTTTATACTTTTTGTTAGAAAGTGTATAGTTCATAACTATTCAACATTGTTTGCTATTTTATATTTCATTGTTAAGTAATTATTCCTAGTTAGCTATGGACCACTGTATCATATGTGCATGTTGTGTCTGAAATAAACTAATTGAATTGAATTGAATTGAATTCCAAATTTAACATACTGTTTATTGTATTAAACAAAATATTTTGCACCTTTTTTGATGGTTGCCGGTAAAGATACATTTATTATCATTTACTGACCGTCTTTGTGTTAAATCTCTGGGCCGTTGAATATTTCATCTCCTGTGGTTGGGCATCAATTCATCAGAGGGGACTATCTTTCTGCCTGATATGGAGCATACCGTCAAATTTGGGGTTTGCCTCCCTGTAACATGACCGGAAACAAACGTAGACTTTAAACAGAAAACAGTAGCACTCAATCATTAGTCAAAAGTTAGTATTATTCACATCGATGATCTTTCTACAGGTCTATTAATAGATTATTTAATACAAAGTAGGGGTGAGAGATTAGACAATACCTCACTGAGTGAGGAGTTGGACAGAACAAGTTCTGTTTAAGTCCACACAAAGGTGAGATATTGTCCTGATCTCTACCCCACTACATAATAATACCTTTTTCTCTCATGTTTATTTATCATTATAGGCCTTAATTTTGTAGCGTAATAAGATATCTTTTTTTTTGTTACAACCACCTCAGCCAATCAGAATTGGAAGTATTTTCAGCAAACATGAGAGAAAGGGCTATATCACATGTCTCTGCGAGACTCGAACCCTGGTCAACTGCCACTGTGGCATTGATTCAGCAAGTGCTAAAGTCAGGCGCAATAGACCACCCGGCCATTCTGACACAACTGAAATAGTCCAGTGGTAGTCGTCCAGAGTTCAAGGCGTGGCAGTCGCTATGTGATAGAGCCCTCAAAGGTAAAACTCCTATGGCAATACTTACACCACGTCCATTACAATATATCTGTGTTATTACCCGGTATATTCAACTAATTTACCTGGAAAATCGGAAAGCTGGGACATTGTTGTGGTTTTTGCTGTTAATCTCTATATTTTTGTCCACATTTTCCTTCCTGGCATAAATGACACTTCCCAAAAGCTGCTTAGACTTCATTTTTGATGCAACTCTGTTATTGAACTGTTAATCTCTAATATTTGCATGGAGTTTGTTTGAAGCATGAATATATGGATTCTCCTTCAACATTTTGGTAAAAATATTTGTCGAAAAGGCCCGTAAAGGTAATTTCATTAAAGTGAAATAACACTCAGAAAATAATTAGTGACTGTGGAACTCGTTATCTTAAGAACTGTGACATGCTAGAGATAGCCAATATTCCAGATAACCTAATAATGAAATATGTTTAGAACTCAGGTTTTAAGGGAAATTCAAGTAGGTTCAAGATGAAGGAGCATTCAAGATGATGAGGTTATACTGTATTCTTCACATTGAAATGATATACTTTAAGGCGGTTAATTAATGTTTAGCTGAAAATGTAGATCCGTATAGATTGCACACAAATGCCATATATCTTATATGTTGATGCAAGGTTTCGCTACATTAAATCAATACAAAACAATACGTTATTTTTTCTAGAAAACATCAATATGTAGGTTAGCGAGAAGACACCAGAAACAAATACGAGGTGAGCAACAAAATAAGAAAAAGAAAAATAAAAACATGTTTTTAGTGCTGATATTTTAACCTTGTTTAAATAATACTTCTCAGTAGACTAATTAGAATTGAATGAAAGGCTAGAGAACTTTCTTTTTTCTCTCGAATGACTATCTACTATCGAGGCACGCATGTCCGTGTATAGGTTTCTAAAGTTCGAAGAAGTAATTCTCATTAGGCATGATGGTGGATATGGTTACTTATGAAAGATTTGCCACAAAGACACTTATCTTTTATATTACAAACTATTATTACAAACCATCTACAACTGAAACCAAGCATACACATACTTTTCAAAAGAACGTTACTCAATATGCTCCATAATAAACAGAAGAATCTCTATTCAGACAACCTGGGGGCTTCTGGCCTCCAAGGCACAAGTGGTCCCAATGGAGGTGGGTCTTATTATGGAGGTTTTTGTTTAAAAAAAATGGAAGTGGCTCTGCATAGAGGTGGTCTGAAAAACTGTTCTACTGTAAATTCATTGCAGCAACAGTGGCTCTCAAAGCTGGTTGCATTGTAGTTTGTTATACGGAATGCATTATACCTTTTCATTGGAGTTTTGGATTACATTCATTGTTTACTGGTAATACAGTAAAAACCTTGCTAATATGGACATAGGTGAGAGTAGAAAAGTGTCCACATACGAAACATATTTAGTAACATTGTACAGCAACCAAACACATAATCTGTAAGGTGTCCCCCATGGCTTCACGGTTTTACTGTTGAGATATTACTTGCCAAATAACACGTGAACACCAATCTTACATTTAAAAAGGACTCATTGGATTTCTTATTTATATGAACACATTGACTAATTTTGTAATAAATCCTATTATATTATTATACTATCTAAATATTTGTCCATTTTCCATCGTGCAAGACTTATTTTGGTCACTAGATGGCAGCATGTGGCAGCAAAGAAGTCAGTGTACATGGTGTATGTTTATAATAATACATTTATCACACAATTTGTCAATGTATTTACCAATCATACAATTTGGAGTTATATTATTTTGTAAGTAGAGAACTGTGCTCAATTGTAGCTGTTTCTAAACAATATATATTTTCAATACATTAGTTGTAAGCCGGGGTTTGTAAGATTGCTATACATGTCAGGATAAAGGTATATAATTCTCTTTTTAGCATGGCCTTTGGATGTCATAATTATTAGCCTTCTTCATCACTTGTTTTATGATGACATCATTTATTGTCTACTAGATCTTTCAGGCTGTTCTCACATCATAGAACTCTATGCCAAATTCACAACCTCTTAAATGGCCCTGTACTGTCTTTAAATGGGAGATATGTTATGGGAATAGGTAACATTATGCCATGATTTTAGCCTTTGAGAACCTTGAAATGATGATCTGAATGTAAAGTTTATGAAATATTATGAGTTATGGGTTTGGCATTGGCAGTTATATTCATCGACATTCTAATGAGTTTTTCCCAATCTTGCTTGTTATTCAATTCTTTTCTCTTTTTCTCTTACAGTGGGAGAAACTTACTTGCAATATAGAACAAACAGACGGAAAGAGAATAGAATTTATTTACATGGTGTAAGAAGTTATGAATTCAGTATTTAGTTATGATTTTTTTAAAGAGTTTCAAAAAATCTTTCATCCTATATATTGACCCAAATGTACAAATGTACATCAGATTTCTTTTGCACCATTGCGTAAAATCCCTTCATCTGATTGGCACAGTCTTTTCTGGCCCAGCACACTATAAATTTACTTATGGATCAAAATAAAATAACCACCACATTTTATTTATAAATATATTTAAGAATTGATTCAAAGAAATACACGCAATGGAACAAGTTTCATAAATTCTCGCATTAACCACAACAAAAACAGTCATTGATAGAAGAGTTTGTTCTGCACAAATACGCCGTCATCAGTCGGCTCAGATTTCCTCAATCACTTTCTCCAGCTGTTCTTTGGTGAACATCTGGAACATGTTGTCGGGCGTCACTGTTCCCATCTGAAAAACACACAACACAGGCCGATAAATTTACGTGTCAAAGAACATCAATATTTATGCTTGTCTCGTTCAGACTAGTAGAAATTGGGGAGGACTAGTACTACTTGTCCTGCATACGAGTAGCTGCTGAGCCAAAACATGTTGGGCAACATTTCAGGGCCCGGGTAACTTTGGGGGGAGGACTAGTACCTTTTTAAAAGTTACTAGTCCTGCTGAAGAGTAACTATTGAGGCCTTAACTGGGAGACTGCTCGATATGAAATATTTAATGCAACAATGCAAATGGAATTCTACATTCAGACTGTTTAAGCCTGAATATGAATCGCGATGGAGGTGGGGATGAGGTGGTATTTCAGTGGAGTTTCGTGCACATTATGACTAATAGCGTCACACATGCAGGCCATAGCTTTAGCAAAGACAAAAAGCTTGTGAAAAACTTAGAATTATCAAGTGAAATAGTGTTGATATTGTGTTTATTATGATATTTATGGATACAGTTAAGACAGCAAAATTAAAATACAATCTTTATCATAAATATTTTACAACATTATCAAATCAAACAATATTTAAAAAAAAATTAATTTGTGTACCTCAACATTCGTAGCATTCAACTTTTCTTCCATCACCTGTTTCAAGATCTTCAGCGATTCTTTGCATGCTTCTTTTAGTGTCATGGACTGAAATATTAGAAAACATTATTTACAACTCAAAAATAACAACTTTTCACAACAATAAT
>JAGTTF010005614.1:0-10875 GCA_019095985.1 Streblospio benedicti
AAATCCTTCCGCAACATGTGACTGTGACAAGAGTTATATACTAACCTCAATTATGGCTACAGAAATTCCTGTTTGTTATCTCCTTACAATTCATAAACGTGCACACCACTTTTAAGATCAATGCTACCCTATCTGTGTGTGGAAAAGGTTACATTCTTCAGATTTTCTACCAATAGATTACCCATACACAATCCACATGTGTGTGCAGAATTAAACTTACATAATTTAAACCAGTTTTAGACATTATGAGCTCGATTACAGATGTAGAATGGTAACGAGCCGAAAAACTGGAAGATGAGGTCCGATTTCTGGAATCATGGTTAAAATTTGTTTTTGTAAATAAATACATTTTCAAGCCCTTAATATATCATTTGCATTTTAATCATAGATGAGGCATAATATGAAGGTGGTATGCGCGATGCGCATTTCACGCATTAATAAAACAAATCCCGCATTCACAATAACACTATTGCGGCATTCCCGCCCATACCTTTTCCCCCCATCATCAGCATCCATATTTATGCATTTAAGCACCGATAACAGGTAGAAATGACATTTATTTTGCACAAATTGACTTTGTTTTTGTCAATTAGCCGCCATGACATACATATGCGTTTTTTTTATTTGGCAGTGTGACGTCGGTTTTTTATTGATATATGGACACATGCGACGTCTTAAAAAGCTCATATGTATCATTCTTGCGTGAGATCTAGACCTGTGTTAAACACGTGTCGTCTGCTAAACAAGTGTCGTCTGCTAGATCTAGTGCTCGGGTTTGTCTTAAAAATTTCACTACAAACTTTCAAACGTGTTTGTGGTTGCATCTAGTAAGTATGCCACCGAAGAAAAAATTATGTGCACCATCTTGGCAGCCTAAACTACCTATCTCTCGGAGTGTTACCTCTCCTATAATAGATTCCAACTCAGAAAAAAATGATATCCAATCCACTGATCTTCCTCAGAATAATACAACTCAACCTCAGACAGACTCTTCTACATCAAGATCTACCCCAAGCACTACAACCAAAACCACAAATAAAGTTGACAAGTTTCAACCAAAATGGGTCCAACTTCATCCTTGGCTACAATATGATCCTGAAAAAAACAAAATGTACTGCAAGATTTGCATTAAAAGTGGTAAATCTAACGCTATGACAGAAGGGTGCTCAACACTCAAAACTTCAAGTTTGACAAGGCATGAGCAGCTTGCTGATCATAAGGCTGCGGTTGAAAGCCCATGTGAAGCAAAAAATTTCAAGAAGGCTGTAGATAACGTCCTTAGTGATGAAGATGAGGCTATTGCCATTGCAGCTAAAGTGGTATATTGGATGGCATCGGAAGATGTTCCTTTAACGAAATTCGAGTCCCTCATGGGATTGTTGAGTGAATTAAAAGTGGATAAAATCAGCCTATTGAAAATCAGCGACAGAGTTGATTACAAAAGCTACTATTCAGCCAATGAGTTGCTGAAAGCCATTGATACTGAAATAGATTCTAAGATTCAAGAGCAAATAGAAAAAAGCCCGACCATAACCATATTAGCAGACGAAAGCACAGATATTGCAAATACAAAAAAGATTACTATTAATGCAAGAATTGTCGATCCAACCACCTACATACCAAAGACAGTCTACCTAAGAGATTGCACTTACCTGGATGGGACAGGTGTAAAAGTTATTACCCAAGAAATGAATGAAAGAAAAATTCCTCATGGCAAATTTTTGGGTCTCGGTACAGATGGTGCAAGTGTGATGGTATCCTCAAATAAGGGAGTATATGGACAACTCAAACAATTGAATCCACACTTAGCACATGTTCACTGTATGGCGCACAGGCTGGCACTGTGTACTAGTCAGGCTGCCAAAAATATTCCAGCATTCAATGCCTTCCAAGAGTGGTTCACCTCTCTCTTTTATTATTTCAAGAATTCTGCAACCAGAGAGGCTGCTATGAGAGAAGTTCAAAAAATTTTGGATCTACCTCAACTTAAATACAAGGAAGTCCATGCTGTCCGCTGGCTCAGCTTTTATGAAGCCATGAATGCTGTTTTTCGAACACTTGATGCCCTCATTATCTATTTCGACAGCAGGATAAAAGAAAAGGACCCAAAGGCTGTTGGTTTATATAAGAAAATGACCAATAAAGAATTTATGTTCATCATCTACATGATGATGGATGTTCTACCAATTGTGTCCAAACTTTGCCTAGTATTCCAGAAGCAAGATCTTGATGTAGCATATGCAAAGGTTGCACTTGATCAATGTATTGCAGACTTGGAAAAGTACAAAGCTGGTGAAAATATCCCATTTCCCACACATTTGGAGCATTTCGATGACCATGTAAAGGCTGATGAAGAAGGCAAGCCAAAGGCCACAAAATATCTGATACCAAAGCAAACCTTCAAAATCTGAAATCAAAGTTTTTAAATCAGCTATTGTCAAATCTCAAGTCAAGATTTCCTAACATGTCACTTATGACCAGCTTTCACGTGTTGGGAATGAGACCACTATCTATGGTTCAAGATCTGGATGATTGGGGCAATGAGGACATTGAAAAGATTTTTGAGTACTATGGAAGCACACAGGTATACTCAATACCTCAGTCTCTTTCACAGTGATTTGTGTGATACTTATTAGTGTGCCTTTGTTATTAACTTAAAAATATGTTTCTTTCTTCTTCAGACTTTCAAGAACAATGATTCCAACCCACTCATTAACAAGGAGGAAGCTAGAAGAGAGTGGCAGCTGCTGAAACGACTTGTGCTGACAATGCAATATCCAAGGGATAATATGCTTCACCTATGGCAGTTAATTGCATCCAATCACCGACAAGAGTTTCCAAACTTAATGCAATTAGCCTACATTGCTCTCACTTTGCCCTTGCATACTAGTGACTGCGAAAGAACTTTTTCTGTGCAAAACAATGTGGTCACTAAACTGAGGTCAAGATTATCACCATCTATCTGTGACAGACTTGTCAGAGTGAAATTGGAAGGGGAAGGTTTGAAAAGCCATGATTTCACAGCAACTGTTGCCCATTGGAGGAAATCAAAAAATAGAATCCTTAAAAGTGCAAACTGAAAATTATTCCACATTGTTCTGTCAATATTATGTGACTTACTGTCACTTACACAACTGTGTAATGTGTGACGTGATATTTTTTTCTTCATATTTTTATGAATATGAATGTATATATGTTTAGTTTAAGAAATTAGTGTTGATATGGTGATACTGAAGCTAAAATTAACAGTATTACATTACTGGTGTTGATTCATTTAAAAAAATGTTAAAATTCAATGGCCCTTCCCCCATCCCCTATGCGACAGAAAAATCCCCCATAGGTTTAGCATATCAGGGGGGAATCCCTCAATACCTAGTTTTCCCTTCCCAATCTCTCCTAATATTATTCAATTCCAAAGAGAATTAACGAAATTATTAACTTCTTTTTTATTGGGACCTCCATCAGAAGTTCCAGGTCAATTATTGACTGATGCAAATAAAAACGCATGTTAACATTTCACACATCTCCGACTTTCAACTAATACATTATTTGACAAACTTATAATAACTTTGATTTTCATAATCTAAAGCTTGTACGCATTACTTATATTAGTACATAAAACATTACAATCTAACCAATTATTTCTATTTGTTTGTTGTACAGTTCCATATCTAGTAAACTAAGTAACCAACCCATATGGTTCTTCCAAAAGATTTTTCTGCAACACTTCATTGCAATGTACAAAGTCACAGCAAAGTGGATCATATATCCTAACAGAGACAAGAATATGCAAAATATGTGCTTCATTAAAAAAAAAAAATAAAATGATTCAGCTTTGGACAGAAACTTTATCATTGTGCACTATGTAGAAGAATTGCCATTGGTAAAATGAGTGTTAAATGTGCCAAGCATATAATCATTTATTTTTTTAAAAAATTTATTAGTATGATATTCCATTTTTTGTATTTAGCTACAAAGGTACTATATGTCTTAGAAATTGGTTTATATTTAGGTAGTATAGGAAGGATTTGGCGTTGGCCCCAGCCAACCCACTGTGGGTAGGCTAGGAGCCAACATTTTTTTTTTACATCCCAGCCTACCCTCAGTGTGTGCTTAGGGGCCGACGGAAATATCTATAATATTACTGTATATCTTACCACTAAAAAGAAGACATGTATGAAGATTACATTTTCCTGGTATCCTATATTGGATGTTCTTGGTAAAAACTTTAGATAACCACTTCTTATGCATATATGATATTTATTTTTATTTTTATGATAAAGCATGAAAGATAGACACTATGCATACATTTTTGTGTATTAGCTACCACTTTAACCCTCTTATTGCTTCCAGACGCCAACGCATACCCCTCCGTGCCACGACCGGGTAATTATTTCGCATAAAAAAACATATTCATGTATACAGTTTTGACTGTATTTCGTTTTTTATAAGAATTATTGCAGAGCCTAAAATAA
The DNA here is from genome assembly GCA_019095985.1 of Streblospio benedicti. NCBI lineage: Eukaryota > Metazoa > Annelida > Polychaeta > Spionida > Spionidae > Streblospio > Streblospio benedicti. The sequence goes on from JAGTTF010005614.1 coordinate 4,476, forward strand.
TTGGAATTTCAACATGTCAATTTATGCACGTGCATAAAATATGTAGATTCAGATTTTCACCATTAGGTGGTCATTTCACTTGATCTTTGTCAAAAAATTATGTAAACTAAGCAATTGCTGATCGCCAATTCGAATTTGACAGGCTGGCATCAGATTTTAAACTGTGTAGTATCACAGCTGATACTAATCGTAGCAACATATGATTTCGGCTACAAACCAAACACAGCATAAATCATCATATCCTTTTAATGATACATACTGACTTACAATTTTTGCTCTATAAACGCCAGCAAACATCAAGCAATATATAATGGCAGCCACTTCATCTTTCATCTTTGGTAAGTCCGATTGAATGAATCAAGCTGAAGACATATTACTGCACCGACGCCCACACTTGATCCGTAGTTTGCCAATCGCCTTTCTTGTCATCCGACTTTAAGATATAAGTAGATGAGGCACGGAGACGAATAATATTAAGATTTTCAAACAAAAATATAACAAGCTGGTCGCGCCATGACAGTTCTCATCAAGGCAGAAAACTAGGTCGGTGTCGTTGATTGGTCAAAAAACACCGCGCAGCCTCTATGAACCCCTCAGGGGGTTGTCAGATTCATAAAGGATAAAATGGTATTGCATGGTAGCCTAAATCTAATGTGTTTCACGGCGCCATTTGAGCGAAGAATACTACGTGACAAAGGTAAACTTACATGGGTTATTGACACTTTAATACAGAGAGTCTAGTTCTTAATTTTTTTTTCCATTTCAATGTAAAGATGGTAAGAAGGCGATTCCATCCATATATCACATGCCGTGGTTTATTGCAGACAAATAAAAGTATTTGAGACTTCAAATTTGTAATGGAAAGTGCGTGATATATCGGCAAATAAACATGCTTACAAATAAAATGGAAATATTATCATAATCCTCTTTATTTCTCGGAAATCAACATGGAAAAATGTAGAGTCCAGGCGTTTGTTGTTGTTAAAAAACAATATGAAACTTAACTCCCGGTATTTTGACAGGAAATCGCCTATCAAACATGATTGTTTTTTTTCAGTTTTGTGGGAGTCGCTATATTGCGCCCCACAGCACTGGGAGGTAATAAAAACGTTATCGCAATATTATTGAATAGCGGCAACAAGAAGGTTAGGAAATACATGACGATTATATTGTCCTGTTATCCTATATTGAATGATTTAGTTACATCATTATGGTTAGTTGTACATATTACATGATATTTGCTCAAACAATGATTTTCAAGTGAGCCTAATTTGAGTATGTATTCCTCAAGATATTTTTTGAATGAAATTGTACTTAGTAGCTAAGTATATGTCTGGAGTATTCATATAATTAAATTCAAGCACTATGACTTTGTTGTTTTGTCCACAGTAACTAAATTGAATAGAAGTCAGTTAGGTGAATGTCTTGACCAGTTGACCAATTAAATTCTTTGTTTGCTGAGATTGATTTATTTACTGGGAATTTATGGAGTGTTACAAGAACTGTCAGTTTAGTTGTAAAAAAAATATATGTATATCTTTTAATACTTCATTGAATATTGACATCCAAAAAAATCATTACATACAAAAAAACTTCATATTTCAGCTGATACTAATAATATATAGTTTATCATGTTCATACTTAATATGATGTAACAGTGCATAAAACTTTCAACATTGACACTTTCATCAAAATCCTTTTTCTTTTTCTACTAAAATAAACATTTTCTTCATCCATTAAGGTGTGTCAGGGCCTTTTCTTCATATATATGATTGACGATGCTACCTGTAACATTCTCAACATAACCATACAGTTTCTTGCGACGTCGGCTCCCTAGCCACTACCTAATATTTAGGTGCTGGAGTCATCATTCAGAAATGTCCTTTTAGACTGAGTCATGTACTTTTGTAAAGTGCCAGTCTAAAATCATGTGATGGAATGATGCAGCCTGCATATACACATTGGTATAGAATTTAGATGTATTAAGCAAATTACAATTCCGAAATATCATGAACTTCAACTTTTGCTGGTAATAAAAATTTATGAGACAGCAGGGCAACCCTATCCATTAAATTGATTTACTTTTAGACACCTCAACATCAAAATCATCACCCCGACTGCCTTCAAAGAGTAGATCTCCCCAGCCAAAAGAAACACAAGATGCAACAAGTCAGAAACATAGGATTGTAGTAGTTGCTGATGGTCAGACACATCAGCAGGTATGTACATAAATAGCCGAATCTGTGTATCCAAATGTCAAAAGTAACCCACACCCCTTAAAAAACACTGTGCTAAATAAAGTACAGTAATTTAGTAGATTAACAGTATAACCTCTAAGTTAGACTACTCGTGGTCACAGTAGAGAAGTAGTCTCCTTTTTGAGGTTTAAAGAGGTCACTTTTTGATGTTTTAAAACAGGAAAGAAGGCTTAACTGTTGAGGTGGTTTCTTTATAAAAGTGGCAGAGGCGGCATCAATTGTATGTTATGATTGCAATTTGAGTCAAGTCAAGTCATTACATTACTTGTCTGAGGATCCTTATATTAAAAAATGTCTTAAAATGTTGTATTTTGTTTTGGGATAACTGTAAAAAAGTCTTATTTTGTTTGAAGTAGTCGTATAAGGTCTTAATTTTTCATTATTCATAGTTATTGAAATTTATCTTTTGTTTTTTTAAGATCATCTTTATTTTGCCTTTTGACAAAATGCTTATGAAGCAACATGCTTGCTTTTGCATGGTCTAATTTTGTGTGTGAAAATTTGATGTGTGGTAATATATTGTAAATAAAATATTATGCTATTTTATGACATATTCAGGTAGATGAAGAACTGCAAAATTAGAAAATATCCCAGTATTTGTACCAATAATGAGAGAGGTTCGCTTAACGCTCCATCTCCCCCAGACCCAGAAATGTTAGAAAAACTTGATAGTAGGTAAGTTTGTAAGAGTATTATTAATATCTTATTCATAACGATTATTATTATATCATATAATATACTTTGATTATCACTTGACACATGAAAACATACCCCCACCTACAAAGAAATGCATTAAATTTATACATTATGTATGTCTAACAAACTTTACAATTATGAGATTGATCTTATCAATACCAGTATTTTTTTATAGTCAAAAATATAAATACAAGTATGATCTATATATTTTATATCTCCATTTCTTATAATACACTTTGAGAATGTGATTTGAGAATAATGTAAGTGTATGGTTTATCTGGATTTTATTGTATTGTTAGTTACATTTATTGCTATAATATACCACCATTTGATTTACAAATCAGCCTCTTTAGATAGTTATTCAAAGATAGGCCTACCAGTATCAGATATGTAATTACATCTAGAATCTGATTGTGAAAGAACACAAGTGATTGAACATTGATTATATATTATCACATTAATAATATCAATTATGCTTTAGAGAACTGAGAGAGAGAGGGGGGGATATAATTAATTTAAAACTTATTTGACAGGGGCAGTAAGATATGATATTAAAAATTTCTTATGCTTTACCAAATTTAATCATATTTTTGAGTTGTTTCTGATAAATGATATTATGAAAAATGTTATAAGTAAAATGGTTGTGCACTTTAATTCTAATCCTATTTTAGCAGTTTAAATTAATTATTAATATATTTACTGGTACATTGTAAGATATATGGAAAATTATTGATTTTAGGCAAGTTCTTCTTCTGTGTGCAAGATATCAGAGCATTTGAGACAATGTGTCAAGCTGTAGCCGACCAAAAAATGCACTTTGTGTCCCGAATTGAGGTACTATAAATTATAGAATTTTTATAAGATTATATTTTGTGAAGGATGTATGATTACATAATACAAATGTACACTGCATCACAATTGTTGAGAGGGGTGTGTGTGTGGGGGGATTAGACATATGAGTGGGTTTTGCCACATAAATATTTTTATAGTATTTACAATAATGTACATTGCCAAATATGCACTTTTGTGCAGCTGTTTTTGTAGAGTTAAAATAATTTGAATTTATTGAATTGGCTCAATGACTGCATTTCCAGCTTTACAATGAAAAGTAGTAGTCCCTGTCCAAAAAGTGGTCAGCCTAGTACCTGCAATGTTAACATGGAAAGGTGGGAAAGTAGCCAGCCCATCAGCCTGTGAAATTTTTGAACCGCCAGCCCTAGTCAGAATCGGTCATCACAGGGCCATCATGTCATCCTTTTTTAAATCCTATTTGTTATCAATCGAGACAATGATTTCATAACTTTGTACATTTATTAATGTCAACTATTTTTTTTTTTTTTCTAATTTCAGGTAGATTTTGTGATTCAGACATTATATAACAAATTTTTTAACAGAGAGACAAAAAGCGGTTTGCAAAAATATGCTGAACAAATTAAAAAGGTCGGAGAGATCCAAACTGCATTGAATAAAGTAAAAATGAGTGTTGAGCAAACTTTACCAGTGATGGAAAGGCTTAATAGTGTTTTTTTACCTCTGGAAGACCAGCTGGAACCATTTAGCATGAAAGGCTGAAGTCACTATGAAAAATTGCTTGTGCATTAGCTGAAAAAGATTTTGAATTTAAACTAGTCAAATATTATTTGTAATTGTCGTAAAAATTATTGTATTGTGATATAATGATTATTGTTACAATAATTGGCTTTTGCTACATGTATTATGTAATTTTGTAAGTACCTGTGTGTTGTGATCATTCAGATGGCTAAGCATGTACATTTACATGTATATTGAATTTGTTGATGTTGCAATCTTATCCTTTTTCATATTTGGTACTGAGGTTAATCATATTCATTCATTTTGAGAATGATGACAATAACATATTGAATGTAAAGGTACAACCTACATAATACAGGCTTTAATCTTCTGGTTTGCTTACGTCTACCGTATACCTTCCCTGTGATGATTGTGTACTCGCGTTATATGTGCAAACACTCTACGGGACTCTCATTGATCTTATCAAACTTTTTCTGTTAGTCAAACATATATTCTCTCCTTAGGGGTGGGGGGTTCTCCACAAACGGGGTTGAGTACCGTTATATGCTCCGGAAAAGGACCCCCATTTTGAGATGACAAAATGTCTAAGACCCCTATTTCTTGGCAGCCAAACCCTAAGACACCCTAATTTCTCTAAATCTCAAAGCAAAACCCACACTTTTAAAGTTTTTCAACAAAGTAAACTGAAGCCTGATGATATTTTGTTGTTGATTGCAATTTTCATATACATTCACTGTATTGTTTTTAACACCAATATTTAAGACCTGCTATTCTGACATAAACAATATTTAAGACCTCCATTTTAAAAAAAAATTATGACCCCCCATTTTTAACTCACCGTGGAGCATACCTACCCGAAAACAGATGTTAGTGCCCACCCCCCCCCCTAAAAAGCTGTGTCATTCTAACTGAGGGTGAATACATGCCACAGTTTTAGTGGTCAAGGATTCCAGTATGTGATGTAGCCTTATGGACTTGGAGAAAGAATCCTCTAATGCCAATACATGTACTTACCCCCAGTCAATTAATTTCAATATATCTATCTATACATCTAAGATTATACTACCGGTATACAATATTCTCATATAATAATGATTTGACTGTCCTGAAACTTTTTGAAGATTGTTACACAGCATGTTGTTATAATTTACTTGTATTATTTCATAGTAAAAGCAAAACAAAAGTTAAGGGTGTGATGTGCAATCATGTTCTATTGATTAAGGCTCAACAATTGGGGAATCTTAAATGGGGAAAAACTAATTTTAAAATTTGTTGTATCATAGAGAAATTGAACAACAATATCTGTAATTGATTTATTGATTGATTTATTATAAAGACATTAAATTCATTACGCTTACAGCGCCAATACTGTAAAACTAGAATATTTCTCGTATCTATCACGGGTTTGATTCATAAATTATTTCGCTGTTATTTAATTACGCTTTTTGAGAAATGTGATAAATTCAGAAGAAAGTTTTAGTATAATTTGGAACAAATAAACAAAAGTAAAAATATATATATATATATATATATATATATATATATATATATATAAATATATTAATTTAATATATATATAAAATAAATATATTTTATAGTTTATTATAATTAATTTGCGCTTTATTAATAAATATTTTGAATAATATAATGATAAATTGAAAGTTGTTTAGTTTTTGTAAGCTCTAACAAATTTTTATATAATATATATATTATATATATATATATATACTTAATATAATATTATAAATATTAAATATTATAATATATAATATATATATATAAAAGAAAACTCTTTCTTTTTTTCCTTATATATTATAATAAATTTTGGTTTCTTTTTTTTTGATTTAAACCCGTGGTATACAATTAAATTTGTTTTAAAAAAAAATAAAAAAAAA
>JAGTTF010005614.1:10975-39196 GCA_019095985.1 Streblospio benedicti
AAACTTAGAAATATAACAATTTTATTCTCACTTTTTCTGTCAAGCAGAAAAAGCTCCTGCCACTGTATTGACATAGCTGAAGAGACATCTTCCATTTTTTACTATATCAAGTGGCCCTGACGGGACTCGAACTCACGACCCCAAGGTTGTGAGACCAGAATGATACCATCATCCCAAACAGCGGGCTGTTTAAAGGTTACTCGACGGACGAACCGATGTCTCTGTAACCCCAGCTTACATACTTGGTCAATTATCATCTCAACCCAGAGGTCCGGGGTTCGAATCCCACCTGAGGACGGAAATTTTTTGGGAGGTCTAATGTTGCAGCCGTGTTAAGGTCTGTGATATGATGAATGGTATCATTCTGGTCTCCCAACCTTGGGGTCGGAGTTCGAAGTCCCGTCAGGGGCCACTTGATATGAAAAGTGAGAATAAAATTGAATTCACAAGCAAGACTTGGGAAAAAATATATACAGTTATTCTTAGAAATATATACCAGTGGACACAGAACGTTGAAGCAACATAGGCATTTCAACGTTGAATGAACTTAGATATTTTGACCTTGGATCGGCAAATATACATGTAGTTATTTAGACTTTAGATCAAAGCTAGCTATTTTGACTCGTGGCCATTTGTAAGGCTGAACCAGTGTAGATATTTTTTGACGTACCATGAACTTTATAATATCTCATATTCGTGTTGCATGATTCAAAGGAAATGTTTGATGGAACATTGAAAACATACTCAGCTGGCACCAGAGGTTGAACACACACTCCGGTTCTTACGCTTTTGGTGCTCAAGTGTTCTTGATCAGTCCCCACTGTATTCCGTCGGGGGTCTATAGACCCCTAGGCGCATTCGTCCGGAAATCCTCCTCCTAATGCTTTTGGTGGTTGATTACTGTTGATCAGTCACCACTAGTGTGTGGACGGTTCAAGAATATTGAGACCGGTTAATCGGCCCTGCAAAACCGAACCGTAACCGGTTAACCGCAGATTATCGCTCATCCAATTATTTCATGTTATTTTCAGGAACTGCATGCAAGGTGCACGTTCAAATGATAACTAAATTAATGCCTACATAATATGCATTTTTAACTTGTTTTTTTTTTTTTTTCACCTTCACATTCCCATCCATTATCTATAGATTTGGCAAAGTTATGTGCGTATTAAATCACGTATTCAAGTTTACAGTTTACTAGTTTCACTATCGTTTTTGTGTATAGATGAACCATAGCACATGTTTCTATCAATATTAGTGTTTGAAAAAAATCACGGTTTATGCATTTCGTTTTTTACGTTTCAACAGCAAGGCAATTTGAACTGCCAAAAATGTTAAATCGTGCAAAATTAATGAAATATATGGATATATACTCGAGCTGTCATTCAAACACACGGGACATGCTCAAATGTTGGTTTCCCCTATCCAGAAACTGTGACAATGTGAGCAGCGTGGGAGCTCAATGGGGTGCCACCCAAATAGAGTGGTGAATAGAGAGCACAAAAGAAATGTCGTACCACATTTTTACACCTAGTAAACAGGTGTTTCTGAGCTGTAGAGTGGCGCACCTGTCAAAAATGTCACACGAATACCAGCGTGTGTAGTGGGGGCAGGGGTACTTCTCTGATATTTTTAGTTTGCGAGTGTGTGGAGTTTTAACGTTGTTTTTTTTGAAAGTCGTGGATAGTCACGATCTTCTGCACACACCAGACCAGTCATATATGTACGAGGAGACGCTCTACCACTGAGCTAACTTCCCTGACACCTTATAGACTTGTTCACACTCGGCCAGTATCAATTGCGCAACAGCACTTGACGCCTATGATACAATTTATAGCCTAGCAGCCTTGCAGCCTCAGTGACTGAATCCCTGTTATGTCGAATACGTTGTAACCTATGCAGGTTGCATTGTGTGTCTCTGGCCCACTTTCTTTACAATATTGTGGAAGGATAAGGCTTATTCAAACCAGCCTAGTTGGGTTCGCGAAAGGGTCCACGAGCACCCCCCTTATATGTTGTTGAAACCTACTTTTTTATAATCCTTAGGGTATCCCTCAAACAGATTTAGATGTTGACATTGCCGCCTAATGTCCCATTGATGTTCGTTCAGCAGCTTTTTACATCCTGACCTTAGTGTTCATAAAATTCAAGACCATCTAGCATAAAGGCGGATTATTTCTGTGATACATGCAAATACATGAACATAACTGTTATCAATTTCTTCTAAATAGTTGTATTGAGTATCAAATGAGTGATTTGTGCCTAGAAATATCACGTAATGGAAATTATTTAGCTTGATTTCACGATTTTAGACCAAAAATCGCTTCGGTCTTGAAATGAGTCATTATTTGCTAGGACCCTAATTTCAAAAGTAATGGTCTGATTTTGTTTCTAGTTGGCAAAAAACATCTACATATCCTCTAGATTGTATTTCCGAAGAGAAAATTCAATTATCTTCATTTGTTTTCATGCAGTGGGCTGTTGAATGAATATGCGTCTGCCCCACCCCTAAATGACGTTAGACTGAAAAATTCAAATAGTTGGCATTCATCATTTCTTTGCATAGGATTTATTCATTTTTCTCAATCGAGATCATATGTTGTTGATACATTGATCTTGACTACTATTATATAATACTATGCCAGTCTGCTAGTCTCGAAACCATACTTGCTTGGTGTAGTACATATTATGTACGATGATATAATTGTGAACATGAAAATGGTAAATCAGTATGAAACCTAATTGTAATAATACAAAGATATTGTACAATTGAAAATCACAAAAATAACTCTACAACATATGTTAGCTTGGGGACGTTATGTGAATTGTACAGTCTGAGTTATGATCATTATGTTCAACCACAGGACAGTTCGGAACTGTTGAGTTGAACCAGATATGATTGCATTATGTCGCCGCATTCCCATTTGGTTTTACATGAATCAAAAACTAGTTTTATCTATAACACAGACATAAGCAATAGTAGATGTAATATCAGTATGATGAAATGACATTGACAAATAGAAGCTGGCTAATTAATGTGTGGTTACATTAATAATTTACAACATTTATATGAAGTACATTGTTTGCAGGGCACATCGTGACATCACAACAATAGTTGAACTAAACTAACATATAGAATTTTAATAAAAATACTACCATAGAGCAAACATTAAAACACACACACACAAAAATGCACAAAATGTCATTCAATCAATAAAGTTTCTTTTAATCCTTGGTTGCAGTCACTGTTTCAAATTAACGTCGCTTGAACTACGTGACCTGGTGCTGCTGAGCGGGGGTTTGATTGACGGGGCGTGTCTGTTGTGTTGTAATCTTATCTCTGGCGTGTGAGTTGAGTTGTGTGGTGTTATTTGCTCCAATAACTGTTGAAGACAGCGTTTCTTTGGGATGGCTGATATGCTTGTCTGATTTATCATGCTGTGGCTTGTTAGAGTTTTTGATGATGACTTTTCTCGCCCATTGTGGATTTGGCTATTTGTGAGGTGGAACCAGTGGGGACGGGGGTGGGGGTGTAGACTGATTTAAATCAAGCGTCTCTTGTAGGACTTGTTTCAAACAAAAGTAGGGCGGATTATTGTGAGAAGAATGAATATTTGGCGTAGGGAAACTGGTTGAATATCTCTAAATAATATTCGATTAACTGATGGTAATGAATAATCAATTCTGGTTAATGCATATGTGAAAAATTCATTATAGGAACACGTAGAGGGTGAATGCAATAACCAAGTAATCGCACAATATTGCCCCACGCAAGTGCTTTAACCGTGGTGACCTGATTTCACCTCGCGTCCGCGATGCTTCTGGTCCACAACGGCAACTGCATTTCCCTGTTGTTTGCGACTTCCAACTGAAGTGTTTGAAACTGAAGTCCCGCTTCTTTGCATCCTGACATCATCTTCTACTCCACTTCCCTCTCTCCCCCAAGTTTCACAATGAAACAGATGGCGTTTAAGGGTTTTTGAGAGAGTTCAGAGCTTTTTGGCTAGAACCATTCGTTTCATAAGAAACTTCCATCAAGCGCGAAGTGGCATTCATACAACAGAACGCAAGTCGTTTTTCTTCTAATAATTCGACCTCCAATACTCATAGTAGCACAGCTTCGCGGCGCGAACGGCCCTAACTGAGTAGAAAAGGTCCTGAGAATCCACCACGTTCACCACCTCCACCCCCACTGGCCGCCACAAACGGCTTGATATGGTTAGTGTGGACCCATTTCGTCTCTTGGGGCTTGCGGCCTCTTCTTGGCTCATTATTTTCCTTTAGCAATATCTTCAACTTGACCACCAGATCACTGCCTACTTCTATTGTTTCATGTGGCCCCATCCATGGTTGAGAGTGTAGGACATCTCGCTTATTAGGCGGATGGAATACCATGTCACCCACATTGTATTGTCGTAGTTTCATGGTTCCCTTTTCTCGTTGCTCCATCTGCACAGCTACCGCTCTACCTGTTACTTCACGGACCACTTCTGCTGTCTGCATGGCCAAGTTATGTTGATGAAACACGTATGATGCATAGCACCGCGGTGTGTTTCGATCGTCATACCCATACATGAGGTCCACGGGCAACAACGGGTCCGTGCATTGGCTATAAAATAACCGCTGTGGACTGAACCCTGTTGTCACGTGCGGGGTTGCATTATACGCCATGAAGACGTATGGCAACATTTCATCCCAGTTATCCTTCTGTTCAACATTCAGAGCTCTCAGTATTGCTTTGATCGTCTTGTTGCTTCTTTCCACCATCCCATTACTCCAAAGAGTGTATGAGGTGGTCCGAGACTTGTCTACACCGTATAGCTTGCACAATTCCAGGCAGATTTGGTTGTCAAATTCGCTGCCTTGATTGCTGTGTAGCTTCCGCATGGCACCGTGCCGCGAGATATACTCGCGGAAAATCACGTTCACGACGGCCTCAGCGGTGAAATGATCTTGAATCACGCATATATACTTCTGCCCCCCACCCCCGATGTTCCGGGTAAGGGTCTCTGCAGGTCTTTTCCTACCCGTTCATGTGGAAACCCCACGTATTCATGTCTCATTGGGTTTTTACCGCCACCAGGTCCTGACTTGCATTGTTGACACGTGACACACGCCCGACACATCAGCTTCACGTCCTCCCACATCCCTGGCCAGGCAAAACGACGGCATAGCAGTTCATACACACGTTCATAGCCTAAATGGCTCACACTGTGTACATGAACACACCGCCAGATGCTTTCTCGCCAGGCCACCGGGACTAGAGGTAGATCCAGCTTCTCCTCAGGTCTTCCTCGGATGGACAGGGTCTTTATCTTTATGAATGTCATTCCACCAGCGACCATATTCTCTCACCTCCACGATCTTTTCAATTCTGCCACGCGACTTAAACATTCATCCCGCGTAAAGTGACCCAGTACTCGGGAACACTGTGCTTCTGCATCTACGGTAGGTTGCCCCACCACTGGTACTTCATCTGTTTCGTCTTCTTCATCTGTGTCCCCATTGGACTCCTGTTCCCCCTGGACTAGCGGTCTTGGTGCGTTTCTCTGCTAGTCGCGCTGATCGTCACACAGCTGGTACCTCAACTGCAAGGACATCCACGGCCCCTGCTTCTATTTCTCGAAGGTCCAGTCGTGTCCAGTTAGGAAGGTCGTGCAGCCATCATGTTAGATAAACATTGAAATCAATGCCATCCACCAGTTCTGGTTCCTCCCCCATCCCCATCATCAGTGAACTCCCAGCGCAAATTTCCACCATCGCATGTTCAGCTTCCTCTGGAACTCCTGAATCAGGGCTGCAACGAAATTTAGGACAAAAGGGTTTGCCTTTGCAAAATGCAAAGTTCATCCCCATCATAGAATTCACGCTTTGTAGCACAGTATGACTGGCGACTTTTCAAAGCGTTGCTTGAACCCCAGAGATTGGGAAGGAAAACTCTGGCTTTGATATGCTAAACCTATGGGGGATTTTTTCAACTTACTGGGGATTTTTCTGTCGCATAGGGGATGGGGGAAGGGCCATTGAATTTTAACATTTTTTTAAATGAATCAACACCAGTAATGTAATACTGTTAATTTTAGCTTCAGTATCACCATATCAACACTAATTTCTCAAACTAAACATATATACATTCATATTCATAAAAATATGAAGAAAAAAATATCACGTCACACATTACACAGTTGTGTAAGTGACAGTAAGTCACATAATATTGACAGAACAATGTGGAATAATTTTCAGTTTGCACTTTTAAGGATTCTATTTTTTTGATTTCCTCAATGGGCAACAGTTGCTGTGAAATCATGGCTTTTCAAACCTTCCCCTTCAATTTCACTCTGACAAGTCTGTCACAGATAGATGGTGATAATCTTGACCTCAGTTTAGTGACCACATTGTTTTGCACAGAAAAAGTTCTTTCGCAGTCACTAGTATGCAAGGGCAAAGTGAGAGCAATGTAGGCTAATTGCATTAAGTTTGGAAACACTTGTCGGTGATTGGATGCAATTAACTGCCATAGGTGAAGCATATTATCCCTTGGATATTGCATTGTCAGCACAAGTCGTTTCAGCAGCTGCCACTCTCTTCTAGCTTCCTCCTTGTTAATGAGTGGGTTGGAATCATTGTTCTTGAAAGTCTGAAGAAAGAAACATATTTTTAAGTTAATAACAAAGGCACACTAATAAGTATCACACAAATCACTGTGAAAGAGACTGAGATATTGAGTATACCTGTGTGTTTCCATAGTACTCAAAAATCTTTTCAATGTCCTCATTGCCCCAATCATCCAGATCTTGAACCATAGATAGTGGTCTCATTCCCAACATGTGAAAGCTGGTCATAAGTGACATGTTAGGAAATCTTGACTTGAGATTTGACAACAGCTGATTCAAAAACTTTGATTTCAGATTTTGGAGGTTTGCTTTGGTATCAGTAATTTTGTGGCCTTTGAATGTAAGCTTGCCTTCTTCATCAGCCTTTACATGGTCATCGAAATGCTCCAAATGTGTGGGAAATGGGATATTTTCACCAGCTTTGTACTTTTCCAAGTCTGCCATACATTGATCAAGTGCAACCTTTGCATACGCTACATTACATCAAGATCTTGCTTCTGGAATACCAGGCAAAGTTTGGACACAATTGGTAGAATGATGAACATAAATTCTTTATTGGTCATTTTTTTATATAAGCCAACAGCCTTTGGGTCCCTTTTCTTTTATCCTGCTGTCGAAATAGATAATGAGGGCATCAAGTGTTCGAAAAACAGCATTCATGGCTTCATAAAAGCTGAGCCAGCGGACAGCATGGACTTCCTTGTATTTAAGTTGAGGTAGATCCAAAATTTTTTGAACTTCTCTCATAGCAGCCTCTCTGGTTGCAGAATTCTTGAAATAATAAAAAGAGAGGTGAACCACTCTTGGAAGGCATTGAATGCTGGAATATTTTTGGCAGCCTGACTAGTACACAGTGCCAGCCTGTGCGCCATACAGTGAACATGTGCTAAGTGTGGATTCAATTGTTTGAGTTGTCCATATACTCCCTTATTTGAGGATACCATCACACTTGCACCATCTGTACCGAGACCCAAAAATTTGCCATGAGGAATTTTTCTTTCATTCATTTCTTGGGTAATAACTTTTGCAAGACCTACACCTGTCCCATCCAGGTAAGTGCAATCTCTTAGGTAGACTGTCTTTGGTATGCAGGTGGTTGGATCGACAATTCTTGCATTAATAGTAATCTTTTTTGTATCTGCAATATCTGTGCTTTCGTCTGCTAATATGGTTATGGTCGGGCTTTTTTCTATTTGCTCTTGAATCTTAGAATCTATTTCAGTATCAATGGCTTTCAGCAACTCATTGGCTGAATAGTAGATTTTGTAATCAACTCTGTCGCTGATTTTCAATAGGCTGATTTTATCCACTTTTAATTCACTCAACAATCCCATGAGGGACTCGAATTTCGTTGAAGGAACATCTTCCGATGCCATCCAATATACCACTTAAGCTGCAATGGCAATAGCCTCATCTTCATCACTAAGGACGTTATCTACAGCCTTCTTGATTTTTTTTTGCTTCACATGGGCTTTCAACCGCAGCCTTATGATCAGCAAGCTGCTCATGCCTTGTCAAACTTGAAGTTTTGAGTGTTGAGCAGCCTTCTGTCATAGCGTTAGATTTACCACTTTTAATGCAAATCTTGCAGTACATTTTTTTTTTCAGGATCATATTGTAGCCAAGGATGAAGTTGGACCCATTTTGGTTGAAACTTGTCAACTTTATTTGTGGTTTTGGTTGTAGTGCTTGGGGTAGATCTTGATGTAGAAGAGTCTGTCTGAGGTTGAGTTTTTGTCATGTATTATTCTGAGGAAGATCAGTGGATGGGATATCATTTTTTTCTGAGTTGGAATCTATTATAGGAGAGGTAACACTCCGAGAGATAGGTAGTTTAGGCTGCCAAGATGGTGCACATAATTTTTTCTTTGGTGGCATACTTACTAGATGCAACCACAAACATGTGTTTTGAAAGGTGTGGTGAAATTTTTAAGGCAAACCCAAGCACTAGATCTAGCGACACGACAACACGTGTTTAACACAGGTCTAGATCTCACGCAAGAATGATACATATGAGCTTTTTAAGACGTCGCATGTGTCCATATATCAATAAAAAAACGACGTCACACTGCCAAATAAAAAAAAACGCATATGTATGTCATGGCGGCTAATTGACAAAAACAAAGTCAATTTGTGCAAAATAAATGTCATTTCTACCAAACAAACTGGCATCCACCCGAAGGTGAAAATCCGTGTTTGGTTGCGGGTAGTAGAGTAATGGTACTTCTTCCAGTGCTGCTTTTACCAATTCAAAAGCAATCTGTCGATCCAGTGTCCAGTCGAACACGACTCCCTTCTTGGTCAATTCAGTCAGTGGCTTCGCCATTTCACTATAGTTCTGGACAAAACGTCGGTAATATCCGGTAAATCCCAGATACGTCCGTAATTCTTGCAGGTTGACAGGCGGTCTCCAATCATGGAGGGCCTTTATTTTGCTA
This sequence comes from Streblospio benedicti, assembly GCA_019095985.1. Classification (NCBI taxonomy): domain Eukaryota; kingdom Metazoa; phylum Annelida; class Polychaeta; order Spionida; family Spionidae; genus Streblospio; species Streblospio benedicti. The sequence goes on from JAGTTF010005614.1 coordinate 20,028, forward strand.
CGGCTGGGCCGGATCCCATCTTTGTCCACTTCGTGGCCCAGGTATTCAACCATGGTGGCGAATAACTGGCATTTCTTTGGCGTCAGCTTCAAGTTTCGTTTACGCAGCCTCCGGAAAACAGCTCGCAGGTTCAGCATCGCAGTAGCGAAATCTCGTCCAAAAGCCAGTATGTCATCCAGGTATACGAGACATTGGCTCCAGACGATGTCCACGAGTACCATCTCCATGAGACGGCAAAAAGTTCCTGGCGCATTGCACAATCCAAAAGCCATCACAGTCCACTGATACAGACCTCTATGCGTCACGAAGGCTGTCTTTTCTGCATCGCGAGGTCCAACGTGCTGAAGAACTTCGATCCTTCGAGTGCGTCCAAGCACTCATCGATGCACAGAAGGGGATATGCATCCTTCTTCGTGACCTCATTCAGTCTACGAAAGTCAATACAGAAACGGAGCTCCCCTGTCTTCTTTCGCACCAACACCACCGGTGCACCCCACAGAGACTTTGAGGGGCGAATTACCCCACTCGCTAGCATCTTCTCCAGTTCAGCGTCCTACGTACTCCTGCTCCTTTTGAGAGCGACGGTAGTAGTTCTTCTTTATTGGCATGGCATCCCCCGTGTCAATCTTGTGGTTTATAAGATCTGTATACCCGAGCTTTTCTTCAGGCCCTAGGAAAATATCTTCAAACTCTATCACCATAGCCTCGAACTTGGAGGCGTCGTCTGGCGTCAACGTCCCTTCAGCCGGAAGCGTACACCGCAAATACTCTGGGATTTGACTCCAGTTTTCTGCAGCTGCTGGCTCAGTCACCCCTTCATCCGGTTTTCTTTCTGCATAGTACATCTTGCAGCCGCCTGTGGCCACAGACGGCTTCCCATCCTTCTCCTCCAGAATGAACTGCTGACTGGCCCACTCACTTCCGTGCCTGCTCCTTACGGCGTTGACACTCGCGACATGCGTGGGTATCTGCCATATTTTGCAGGTAGGGGCAGTTTTTCCCCCGCCTGAAGTTCTGTCGGCGTTGTCCAGACACCCCTCCTCTTGATTTGGTAGGTCTGTGATTTTGGCCAATATCAGCCCCTTCTTTATCTCTCGATAATTTGTGCCCTGGTTTTCAATCAAGAGAGGTATACTTCCATCTTCGCGAATGATCTCTAGAGAGGGCATCACATACATTTGATCGCCCAGAGTAATGACCCCTTCTATCAGGACTTTGTGGCCCACCCTCGCGAGATCGCAAACATGGCAAGACACGCGCTGTACCCCACTCCGTATGTGCAAAGCCAGTCCATGCCAAGAAGAAGGTCTAGACTTTATAGCTTCCCGACAAAGACATCAATGGGAATAGTTTCCCCATCGACCACGAGATTAACTTTGCAGACTCCCTCTACGTCCAGCGATTCTCCCACAGCCCCTTGCAGCGAGAGGCTCGGGGGTGTCAGCGCCGGCAAATGGTCTTGCATGCTTCGATACACTCTGCTTGACAACAAACTGAAGGTGGCACCCGTGTCCAGGCACGCTTCGAGTCAAACCCCATTGGAATCGACTCTGCACCTGCACACGAATGCGGCTTCCGACAAAGCCATGGCATTTCTCATGCCTCTGAGGTCATTGTCTGTGGGTTGGCATTGATACATCACGCCGCGCCTTATCTTCTGCAAGGTGTTTGCAGAGGGGACACGGGATGCGCGACAAGGTTGCTCTTCTACTTCTATGTTATGGTCTAGATGGTTTTCTTGCGTTAGTCGATCAATGGGATCCTCACCTACGTCACCAGGGCCTCTATGTGCTACCTGAGCTTCAGCAAGAATCGCCTCGCTCCCCAAAGATGCCACCCTAACGGGCCCCACGGGGTTCACTTTTGTATCTGTGTCTGGAGCATTTCTGCCTGGTCTACCAGACCGCAAATTGGGTTTCATTGTGTTCTTGATGCAACTTTCTTGTACTTCATTGTTCTTGCATCCCGGAAGTTGTGCCACTTCCGGTCCCGGATTCATCATCACCATGTTAAAGTCACTATGCAATCAGAGTGCTCTCAATATAAGTAAATTAATGTTCTCATTTCCAATTTTATGTATGCATTATATAATATATGAACTGATTCTTGTAAGCCATATCAGTAATCTAGTCATCACTGTACAATCAAATATTAAATTATACCTTACCTTTGACAAATAGATACAATGTATATATATTTATTATTAGAAACTAAATGTTATCAGACAACCCTTTTAGCCATCTTAGAACCAATTAATGTGCATTTTATTCTTAATATTGTATTTCTAATGTTTAGTCATTGTTATAGGCTATTTCTTGATCTTTACGTTTTTATAAATTGTTAATTAAAATAATATTCCCTGAAGAGGACACTTACGTGTCAAAACGTCGGAATAAACTAAATTAAACAAAAAAAATTATTGACTCCAAACACACAGAATAAGTAGTAAAAACAACAAGCATAAGATATCATCGCACATGCATATTGATGGTGAATTTGCAATACCAGTTGGACCACTTAGGGGGTTGTTAGTAGTCACAACATTGGGGCTATTGATACTAGAACCATCATTTTTGATGTATCATCAGTTTCGTGGGTCTTGGCACTTCCGGCACTGCCCAAATTCAACGAATCGTATGATTGTTGATTTGTTAAAGGTACATCAGTACTTGGCATCACGACCTCAGACTGACACTTCGACCTAACTAAAGCATCTAATTGTGCTACGTGTTTGCTATAGTTTGATATGAGATTGGATTTAGCTACAGTAATGATCCCTAAGCCAATACTATCAGAACAGGAAAATATTGCTGGACCCTCTGTACTAACTACATAGAACTTACATGACAACCACCTACTTTTGACAAAACGACACTTAGCATAGTATTTACCCATTGGATAGATCAACGTACCATTCACTGCGTTCAAAACACGACTACTAGGTGTTAGAAGTTTTACTATGGACTCATCTGACAAATCCTTGAATATCATTCTAAGTACCCTTAATGGCATGATATTACAATTTGCACCAGTGTCGATTTTAACTTCAAACTTATACATAGATTTCTTATTAGGCACTCTTAGGTCTAGGTTACATATAATCTGCATGTATCTGTCATTATCAACACTACAAACTGTCTCTACTAGACGTACACACAACCTTACTCACAAGTACGTGTCCAACGTGTCCTACATTCAGACCTGGCTCATCCCCGGAGTCACTCTCGTCACTTGGTTGGTCGTCGTCGTCATCCTCGTCGCTGCCATCTGCTGTCACGCCTTTCACGCTGCGCCACTGTTTCCTCTTAGCTGGCGTCTTCCTGCGCGAAGCGTTGCTCTTGCCCTGGCCGCGTTCCTTCTGCGCCTGGAGGCACAACTTGCTGCCTCTCCAGTGTCCCGTAGACCTGCAAGCTAGGCAGACTGCTACTACTACTGCTGCTGCTGCTGCTGCTGCTGCTGCTGCTGCTGCTGCTACTACTATACTACTACTCAAATTGTCAAACACACTTTAGCATCAAATATAAATGAGGTGTAACTTTTATTAGACACTAGATGACATGTTTTCGATATTGCTCAATTCTTCAATAACATCCTCGGAGACAAAATTTCTTCTAATTCCCGCAAACGTGATTCTTCTTTTAATCTCCACGATTAAACAGGAAAGTGATAAAACAGTCAGAATCAGGCATAGCATTGACAATAATCCAATGAAGAGCCATTTATTGAGTCCGTTATTAACACTGAGACTCACAACAGATTTGAATGGTGACAAGGTGGTCGTAAAATTGTTGATGTCGCATCAGAGTTCGTATTGTCGCTACCAAACTTTGAGTCAATGTTAAACGACTGAATGGATGTCTCTTCTTTCAAACTCCAATCTGAATTAATTCTCGTTTTGTCACTATCCAGTTTTTTATTTGGGTTTTTATTTTCATTTTTTTATTATTGTTTCTATCACCAATGTCTTTCTCTTTAGAAGTTACAATTTCAAATGGTAAAAATATTTCTTTAAATAAAGAATCAAATCCAACTTTATTCGCTAAATATAATGTGACTTCGTCGTAATTTAATAAAAACAGTGTTTGTAATCTAGTTTGCGTAGAGTTATAAATAATATTTAAAGGTGGCAATTTATAACAATAAACTTTTGCATATATACAATTACATTCCAAATCACATAGATCGGTGGTAGAAAAACTGCGAACACTTGGATATTGAGTAATGATAATCGCGCTCGTAAGTAACAAGAATGTCAATTTCTCCATCTTATCTGTTTTTACACTACGAGACCATCCAAATAACGCGTGTAAGATTCGTGTGACTACAGAAGCTGGAGCGACTTTTGAGCGACTGTGTTGATGCTCAATATTGGTGAGTCACGGAAGACAACTCAAACGCATTAGCATAAGTTTGACTATTATAGCAAATTTGTGGAGTTCAGTTAAATTATAGATAAGATGTAGTAACTACAATTACGATACTATAATTAATGAATCAAATATCATCAGGTTTTAATAATTGACAATTAACGTTATGAATCGAGTTTGGAAAAAGAAAATAACGCTAAGCCGGAATTACGATAGTTATAATTTCAGTTTTTAAACGTATTTCACAACGCGGTCTTTTCTCCAAATTGATGTTAACGCAAGTTTAAATCTCGAAAGCGAACACTATGATAAAGGCTGTACAGAGCTTATATATTCACAAACTGTCAAATTCACATCGACGTAAGCATTTGACAAGATGGCTGTATCGCTAAAATTCACTACTACAGGTGTTATAATGAACAATAATTTTGAGTCATTTGGATTAACAATTAATGAATGGGAATCATTTTGTAGTCTTATCGCGAGTATTAAACAGAATTTATCAATAAATAGTTCGGATATATGGTTTATGGACAGTAAAATATTTATAACAATTACTCGAGATGAAAAACGTTTAACTGAAGCTGCTTTGCATTTCTGGGATGAACAAGGAAAAGAACTATTTGCTTTAACTACAGAAATGTTTAATGATCTGAGTTCAAAAATAATTTTGACTGAGGAACTTGATGTAGGAAGACGTGTTATGAAATCGATGTTGAAGGAAAAGTGTGAAAGCAGATTACGTGATCATTGTGAAGGTTGTATCGATGGAACAGAAAACCAACTCGGTCACGATTGTCAAACATTTCCGATGATCTGTTTTGATAAAGCAGTAAAAAATGTGAAACTATGCGAACAAACTTTTATCCTGAAATTCATTTGTAAACTAGTGTCAGAATGCGCCAAAAATTGTGTTGTGACTAAATCACCATTTGATATCTTCACAATAATTACGAATCATTACATTGAAAAAATAAAATCGGAACTTGTTGAAGAATTTCCTTGTGAATGGTAGAAGAAATGAACCAAATTGTGATTATAAACAACGTTGAATAAAAAATTTTTTTTAATTAAAACTTTATTCACATTTGTTGTGTTAATACTTTACACCGATCATTACCTAATACGATTATGAATAACGCTATAATGACATTATACTGTATACAATAGCGTTTCATTCAATACGTATAGAAAATTGTCCACACTTAATTCACGTTCCTGTCGACTAGACCGTGTTTGACTCACACATTTGTAATTATAAATCTTGACACAAAATCAAATTAATCAAACATAAAAACTTGTAAATAAGTTTTATAAATAATTGTTTCAGAATTTGTCGGTAAATTTTTGTGACACAAATGTAAAATTGTTAAAAGTTGGTATAACGGTTGCTGTATATCCAATAGTTGACAATATAAGTTTGTGCTGAAATGATTTTTTTGAAACAATTGATTAAATACAACTGCATTCAATATCACCCGTTAGAATATACGAGTTTGACCAGAATAATAAATTTCTGGTTCGATAAATTGTAATAAAATTTGACCCTCTCACAAGGTTTTTCATCTTATTTTTCAAAATCTGTAAATAGGAATTGGGATATTTTTTGACAATTCAACTCAAATTTTTAGTTAACTTCTTGTAGAGTCTGGAGTCGACGACACAATCTGTTAAATGAGCATAATTGTTAAGATGTGCTGAGTCGTTTTTTCAAACGTTTGGTGGGTTTGATATCTTTCTTTGGGATATTTTTCAGTTTCTAAAATTATGGGTCTCAAAATTATGGTCCAAAATTTTTTCTTTATCACATCCGCGTGAATTTTTAAAAAAAATGAAAAGTTTATATCTTGTTTGAGAAAAAGGTATAATCCAATGGTAAACTTTGGATATCGATTTATTTCCACAATGTAATTGTTGCCAGAAAAATCTTTCAACCACAACTGCCAAATCGCTTTCATATTGTGACGTAACCTCCATATAATAAAAACTCCCCTTTAAAGAGTTTTCGATTGTGTTTTCAGACATATTTTTGTTATATTTATCACAAATTACAAGTCAAATAACAGTCACAAATAAAGAATGTGTTTGACAGAACAAGCGATAAAACTTTTAATTTGAACTTACAACATTAGTCGAAATCAATGCTTGCACACTCACTTTTACCAACCTTATGACAAAATTAATATTAGACTACTTCAATTTCAAAACCACGTTATTAAGAAATGCGGTTTTCCAACGCGATAATTATCATGAAGTGAGGAACCGTTATGAATTATTTTTTTTCCTTCGCGGTTATAATTATAATCATAGCATACTTTTCGATTCGTTTTCACACCATTTGTTCTTTAAAGTAAACAAATAATAAAGGTTTAAAACTAACAATAAATATTGACGCTAAAGCAGTGTATTAATTCAATATTTGCAATATACGAGTACGATTTTAAGGAAAATAATACATACATTGTGAATTTCGATCAAACAGTGCACTTCGTATTAAAGATATTTATCATTCTATATTAATATTTGGGTGATGAGCATGGTGTTGCACACACGAGCTTTCTGCGGCTCGTATACACCATCTCACAATAAAAACAATGTCAACTATCCCCATTGTGAATTGATTAATAGGTTTTTAATGAAAATGGGTTTGGAGCAGATGCATGTGAGGGACGGGTCTAAACCGGCTTTGATTGGTCAATTTCTCGTTCATGGTCGTGATGCAGCTTGCTTCACCGTTCATCTACCTCTTACAAGGACGTTTCCCAAGGCCAAGTTCGGAGCCAAAACTTTTAAATTTACGTACTCCATCGGGCCAGCGCAGATATGGCTCGGCTTTGCCTCCGTGGCCCCTTCCAGGACCGCTGCGCGGAGCTCGCCTGGACTGTACTTTACGTGCTCGATCATTCACCCCCGGTGCTCTTCTAATTACACCTCAAGGCTACGGCTGCTGAGGGTGGAGCTAAACCTGTCTAACCTAACTCGATTGGTCGGTTTCTCGTTCAAGGCCGCGCAGTTACTGCTTTGCCCGCTGCGCGGAGCTTGCTTCACTGTTCATCAACCTCTTACAAGGACGTCTCCCAAGGCCAAGGTCGGAGCCAAAACTTTTAAATTTACGTAAAACATCGGGCCAGCGCAGATGCGCCGCGGCTTTGCCTCCTCGGCTCCTTGCCGGACCGCTACGCGGGGACTGCCTGGACTTAAATTTACGTGCTCGGTCATTCACCCCCCCCGGTGCTCTTCTAATTACACCTCAAGGCCACATTCAAACAATAGGAACAATAGGAGCGGAATCGTTCGAGCATATGAGCGTATCTTTGAAACGTATACTACTTATATGAGTTACCCGGCTCAGTGCTCAGCAGAATTACCACATGTACCAATCCCTCGGTAACATCAATCAAATAGTATCGTAGTATCACGCCAATCATCATGATGACAATTATTACACATATTAATGGAAAATATCAAATAGTTAATTTTAGAGTATGTTAATTTTAGAGTATGATCTTCAATTTGCATCAATTGCTTTATAGCCAGTTGTGTGAAGATTACTTCAGTTTTGCTGTTGATCAAAATGGAAATGGTTAGTAACAAAAAGCTACGTGTGTCTATGAATGGTATGATTGCAACTTGAAGAAACATTTTGGCATACAATGTGTTAGAATCGTTGTTTTGAATACATTCATTGTATTTATTTTTGTATTTTGAATTCAATTTTTTGTAAACCCAACTCACAGCATTAGAATGCCAAGACGTCTTCATCAAGGCTAATGTCCAAAATTAATTTGAATTAGTTAATTTTAGAAACAATTTGAAACAAAATGTAAATAATCATCAATTTTGGTGGTTGTGCAATAGAATTAAACTTGAAGATATATAACAATCAAAGGAAACCCTGTGATGTAATAGTGCATGAGATTGATTGAAACATGTTTTTATTTATTTCAATAAATAATGTTTTTCAGGCGTAGTCGAATTAATCAGAGCCAGTACTATACAGACAGAAATGGTTTTAAAATAACTTATTTTACATGCGTGAAGGTGTTCACTATAGATTATTAACAGCAACATCACACTGTATCAACATGTAGCGCAAGAAACGTTTTTAAAATAACCGTGAAACACTGTATCAACAATGTCCTAACCTTATCACACAGAGACTAATATAGTGCGATCAATGACATTGAACAGTAGCAACCCAAGTATGTGAATACAGGTTCTTGACATTATTGTGCATTCACCTTGACATACCATTATGATCAGATGTTTTAGACCATCGAGTATGTTCCACTTAATTGTCAATATACATCTGGTTTCATTACAATTAGATTTTCATTTCTTGCCCATTGAAATAACAAGAGTGAGAGATCCTGCAAAATTAAATTGTACTATGGGACTTAATTTTAACAGGATCGATTGAACCACACATTACTTTCATTAAACTTGATAGAAAAGCTTTGTTGCTTTGTCAGAGCAAGAAGTAACGCACATATACACAATTACTTATCATGGAAAAGATATATTCCCTCTGAAAAAGACTGTTTCTCTAAATAAAACGTTAGTATGTATATGCAAATAGAATCTTTGCATGTATGTTGTTTATATTAATTGTTTGTTTTATTCCAGAGTCTTCACAATCATCAATGCGATTGGCAAGATTTTCAAAATAAAGAAGGGGAGAAGTTGCTGCTTCTGCCTGAGAGAACTGATCAAGTAGGCCTACTACTCACAAGAGAGAAAGATGGTGAGTTGTTAGCCGTTAGTTGTTTTTGTGCGTGGTTTACTACTTTCATTATATGCTTGAAACTGACATTGACCACTTAAGAAGCTTTCAGGTTTCTATCCTCAGGTCTCAAGCGTCACCAAGAGTTTGTTTTCTGTGCATGTTTCTTCCTTAGAGTGAACATTGCGGACACCCCAGTATACTCTACTGGTGTTTGCAGAAAAATCAGATCCTCTAGAGTTTTTATTTTTTTTCTTATATTAATCCCATAGAGTTATCGTCACTGGGGATTCTAGGTCACATGCAGAGTATGCTACTAATTCTGTTCCGTTCTGTATGTATATACCGGGTATGGTTTGAATTTGTACTGTTTATGAAAGTATCAAAAGTTCTTGATTACATTATCTTCTTCTATTTAAGATCACACTGGCATAGTATATAGATGTATATAGATGTTTTCTGTACTCCACAAGGTCCACAACTTAACTTTCATAACAATAAGCACAACGAGAAATGCAATTCAGAGGCTAGCTGGATGCTGAGTATACTCAATGTTCTGAAAGTAGGGGTCTTGTAAACAGTCTTGTAAACAGTCTTGTTGTTTGGTGGGGTTGAGAGCTTTTGTAGGATATTGTGTGACTTAACAATGTATTTTAGAAACACATAAAAACCTAGAAGTCTTGGTTCATTGGTAGGGTCTCATGAATAGTAGATATGATTCATACAGTATTTTCTCTATCGCAATTCTTAATGTACCACTGTATTGAGTTAAATGGTTTGGTGAGAACACAATACATGGTAAATAGAGAGAACGTGGTTCTCTCCATATAGGTGTTGTGTATCAGATGAATCTCCTGTGACGTATCAGGCGAGCCTTTTAGGCGAATGGCAACTGATTTTGTCTGCATCTTTTATGAAAGTATTTGATATCTTGTATTATTTTATATCACAACCCAAAAGAAATTATAATGCATTCCATATCAAATATGACATCAGTCTTTAATATACATGTATGTGGGTACCCCATAGCTTTAGTTGCTTCGTATAGCAGGGACATTGTTTTATATTTCTGTGTTATTGAAAAGTTTGAAAACTTCGGAGCATGAGAGGTTTAAGAACAAATTTAAGGGCCCGGTCAGTCGCAAGTCTGTGGGGGTCGTACTTTTAAAACCAAGGCGCCTGAGGGGGTCACACTTTTGAAATAGGAGTGACTGTTGGGGGGGGGGGGTCATTCTTTTGCATACTTTTGAAATTCAAGGTTTTGTTTCATTATTTATTTATATGATGAGATACAATCAGACAAAGACTCACAGAAACGCTACAAATTTTATAGATATTACTTTCAATACAATTGGAAATGGTCTTAAATATTGAACAGTTTTCTTGTCTTCCAATTTCCTTGAACCCTGCCATATCTACTCATGGTTGTGTTAGTCACAGTATCATAATGACGACTAGAGGGTCTAGTATCATCAGTGGCTTCTTCAAGTTCATATGTTATTTCATTTTCTGAATCTGCATTGTCGTCATCATCTGAATCATCACCAGAATCATCTAATTCTGAATGTGAATCATCAATATCAAAAACTCTATCAATATTTTCCTGCATGAACTTTGAAGCTATTGACTTGGCAATAACAGCCTCAATTATTGATTTTTTCACCCTTCTTAAGATTACCATGCTGGTGGAACAGGTCATTCTTTTTCAAAAATGTATTCATGTCATCTAACAAAACAGTTTTGAGCTTTTTATTCTGATAATGTTCTGTCAAGTTTATGCCATCATATGATCTGTTTTTTTTAGTCTCTCTGGTTTGCTTGGCCTTGCTTTCTTTTCGGGATTTAATCTGTTCAATGTGTAGAATGTCATCTTTTACAAGATTCTCTGGTGCAATAATCATTTGCAAATCTTTTATTGCATTATCATTTGGAGAATTAATTTCATCGCGGCTAAACATCATTTTTACTTGAGCCCTTGGCTGGAAATCATGAGAACAATGAACCTGAACATAATCATGCAGATGGCTCAGAAAATACTGTTGATGGTATTATAATGACGAACAAAACAATGATTGCCTTTTAATGTAAATATTAATGGACATTAGATACTACTTGTAATAAAACAATTTTAAAGAGAAGCTACATTTGTATATATTTTCCCGCCTTTTCCACCGTAATTCATCATCTTAGCAATGAGTCCAACAGAATGTGATTGTGGAAGGGGGTCAAGGTTTAAGTTTGAACATGATTGGGGGGACATAGTTTTGATTTTTATGTGAAAAACACCATCTGACCCCACCACGGAACTAACTGGCCCCTTATGATTCATGTACCGTTTCGGTTCTATGAAAAAGTAATAACTTGCAGCTCACCATAAAAATTGAATGGCTTTCAGATGTCTCTACAATCCTCTGCATGAGCTTAGGTTTCATGCAAGTGTATGTATCTTGTTCATTTCCTGTGCTGTTGGCGGAGACTCACTCGGTGATGGATTTAGGGGGTGGGGCTTTGGGGGCTTAGGCATCCACTACCTGGTCTTACAGTGGATGGCTTGCTAACACTAAACAAGTGAACCTTGTAGTCTATCAACTCATTTCTCATTTCAGACGTTATTTACGCATTTTTCCCATTTCACGTTTTTTCTCGTTTCTCTTGGTGCATTTTTAAAACAGCCTGTATTGATGTGTATGCCGTCTGTTTTTGTTTAATGTTGCATGTTCTCTATTCCAAATAATAATATGAGCCGTGACGTGGTGACTCGGGTTACATCAATATCAAATTTGCAACTTTTTTCAATTAGTTATTTTTCTAGGCCGGGGCACACCAATCAAATTCCTTTGAATTAGCATATTCTCGTACTGAATTTGAACAAAATTCAGGCACAAACACTTGATAATGCGATATCTGACCACTACCTGTAGCGTCAATATAATGTCTATGTAATCACATTATTTGATACTTAGATATACTCTTATGATGTTACAGCCTGCAGCTGCTCACACTTTACGAAATAAATCAATAATATTCAGTACATTTCCAAGAAGCTGACTTTGATGCTCCGGTGCCCCGGGGTTTGACGCTAACCAGGGTCACCGTGTCATGACTCATATGATGCACCATGCCGTAACCCAGGTCATTGTGATGCTATGTCCCGTGACCAGAATAAAATATTCAATTTTGAATTAATTTATTATTTTCCCCCATCATCGGAACTCTGGCATGCCGTGATGATTAGTATGTTGTTTGCATCATTAAAATTGCACTAAAACAGGCAAAATCACCACAAAATGAACGCATAGTGTGTTTGGATGTCTACCTTTTACTACTAGTACTACTAGTACTATTTTGTGTTTATTAATGAGCTGGATCTTAAGCAAATGCCTACATGCAGTCTGATTATTGTATATTGTCGGCACCATTGCCTATGGTTGTATGTGCCATATTTATCATTCTGGTTAGATTGTAGCCAAAATTAGCTGTGATGAATAAATCCAAAATGTCCTCTTCAAGGTCTACACATCTATACACACAGTGCAAGACGTGCTTCAAAATTACAAATGAATCAATGTAATCAGCTTTTTTTTTTTCAGTATAAAAACACATCAAATTACAAAATTACAAATGAAAAACAAATACCTTGCAGTAACATCATTGGAATATTTACTCGTATTTGTACCCAATATGTCATTAGTTTCAAGAGTAAACAACTATCCCTCATTTTACTGGGTATTGAGGCTATGCCAATTGAATATTCATGCAGTAATACGAACTTTTTAAAATGATTTTTATATTAATCGAATGAATATGGTTACGATTCATAAATATTGCATGAAAATTTATTTTCAGTTGTGTAAAGTGTATTACCTTGAACGTCTGTTGATAACCAGCTAATAATGTATAAAATATTGAAATTTTCATATTTTTGGTGGCCATCTTGCAATTTAAGGATGGCTGCCTTTCCCATTTTATTAAAACACAAACCACGTTATTTGTACTTACTTACATATGGTTTATACAATAAACTGTTACAATAGATATAACTTAGAACGGTCAACTTGGATATATTCATCACTGGGGGGCAATATTTATAGTGGGGAGTGAATTCATGACAATTGTGCACTTGGTGACAAGTTTTTGAAATTTGACACAGTGATTAGTATGGGTATAAGGTTTTCAAAAACAACTGGAAACAAGTTGTGACGCCACTGCATACACCTCAGTGTGTGAAATTCAAAAGGGCCGCCGCCGATAACAATAAATTGCAATTAGTTAGTTTAATCTACACTAAAATACCATTTTGATTACGTTTTCTGGGGTGAGGAATCCATTTCTATGGTCATTTGTATGTGTCAAGGTCATTTCAAGGTCAAATTTCAAGTTTGTGCTGAATATATTCAATCAGGTACCCTTAAATGCTATTGATTGCAAGTATTGAGAGACATTATAGGTAAATGTACATAATGGAAATGCATAGAAAATAATTTGATGACATTAGACGATTGTATTGATAAAATATGTATTTTAATCTACTGAAGGACAATAAGTTTGGATGCCAGCATATGCAAACAGATTATAAACATGTCAAGTCACACTAAATTATTGACAAGGCTCTAGTTAAAGTTACCTTTTTATGAAATGTATTCATTAATACAAGTACAAGCTTCCTTTTTCAAGGAATTTTATTTCTTAAATATTAAGATAAAAATAATCACAATTCGCTGTCTTAACTAAAACACTGTTCAGCATACATAACATGCACCACTGATTGCATTTTTACATTTGGAAACAGTGTTCTTGAAAGAGATCCTAAAATACCAAATGTAACTTAATGGCCCAGAGTGGGGCTGGGGATGGAACTCAAGAACTAACACATGTGGGTACCCTGTTGGGTGCCATTTGTCTGAGACACACACATACATACTGTAAAAGTTTGGAAAAGATATTAGCGAACATTGATAAACAATTTATATGATTGACCTATTCATTGACCTATGCACAACTCACACTTGTCCACACAGCATTCCTGCACGGTTGCACTTGCCTTTGCAGGCAACAACACATTACAATGGATAAGTAGTGTGTATCATTGGCTGGCATCTTGCATGTCAGTCCAATAGGGTACCCATGTGTTAGCTCATAAGTTCAATATCCAGCCCCACTCTAGACCAGTCACTAGCCTTTGTCATTTTAGAATCTCTGTCAAGGGACTGTTTCCAAATGTATCTTACAATCAGCAGTGCACGCTTTGTTTGCTGAAACAGTTCGGGCTGGGTTGTTGGAAGGCAATACACATTGTTAGCAATACACATTTTGATGTACATGAAAACTTAGAAAAGTTTCAGACACTCCTTGTGACGTGAATCGAGTGTGATGATGGGAGGGATGACTTAGCTCTTGTCAGTAGCTTTCTTTCATTTGATGAAGCTGGAGGCTCTTGAAGATTTTCATGTCTGAAGACGTCATCCATGTCAGCTTAGTGATTACTGTTGTATTTGCCTTTGCAGATCCCAATTTGTTTGTACTCGTTTTTAAATCTGCTGGTGGTCGATTGTTAAAAGTATAAACTTTGACCCTTCGAATGACACCAGATAATGGTTTTGGTCACTTTTCCAGTCTCTCACTTTCAAATCTCTGCATACTTACATGTATTACTGCCAATCTTAGGACCTTCTGTCAGGCTTGGTATGACTTAAAGATCCATGATCTCACCGGTATCCAAAGGGGCAGGTCTCTTAGAAAGGATTGATGATTGTTCCATCATTGACAAGGTCAAGACAAGAGTTGAGATCTTGTAAAAACGTTTTCCCTTGTGCAACGGAGACTTCTGGGCGTTCATAGCGGATTTCATTGTTTCATGCAGAGAAGGTTGCCTGGCTGCATCTTTAAATTCCCCCATAGATAGTTCAATAATCTGGTTTTCTTCTTTCTGGCCATACAAGGCCTAACCTCCACCATTGTCTTTTGATAATTTGATACTGTGTTTCTGACACCATGACGGAGAATTTATTTTTACTGAGCTGGACGATAAACTTTCCTTCTAGAAATGCTTCATGGACACTAGGCTGAGAATAAGATGAGCTTGCCATGTCTGTCTGACGGTTTGTCACCCACCGAGCATAATTTGTATGACCAAAAAACAAAGAACTATTGATATAAGTCTGTGAGTGTATTCAAAGTAAATTGCCAATCACCCAATCGTTGACCTCGTATGAAATGACATATGTTCAGGAGGTACCCATCAACTATTCTCCAGTTGAAAGTGGTAGGAGCTATTTTTGCAAGTCTTCATTCCCAAATACCCATGGATTCAGTTGGTCTGTAGTTTTCTTGGCAGTAATCTTTGCATGCAGTGATCTTGAGTAGATGGATGAATGCAAGCATTAACCTATAAGCATACCTAATTCCCTTTACATGTATACGTATGAACCCTGCGATTGGGTTTCAAAGACTCATTGATGACCCAACCCTCAAACGCTATGGAATAAAGCTAGAAATGGATTCCTTAAAAAGTGATAGCCAAAAACCTGTCACAAAACGAGCCATACAGGAAATCAGCTAAGAGTATTTCCATCTGCACCCTGAAGCGGGGCCCATGACACAAATAACGTTGACTGAAGCAACTGCCCACATGAATTCTCGCACATGAAGAGGTTGACTCAGCTTCGGAAATGTGAACTCAGCATGATCAGGTTACTGGTGCCCAGTTACCTATATCTGACTCTGATGTTATAGAAATCAGCACACAGACTACATCTCTAACCATCTTTATAAGAGTACTCTAAACCTGATCCTGCAATCCCATAGACCATAACCTCAACATTGGTGATATTGTGTACATTCATGCAGAACGGATGGATGCATATTCTGATCAATGTTTTCCCATTTTACTAAAACACAAACCACGTTATTTGTACTTACTTAAATATAGTTTATACACTAAACTGTTACAATAGATATAACTTAGAATGGTCAACTTGGATATATTCATCACTGAGTGGCCATTATTTAAATGTGCCATAAAATGAGGGTAAGGGTCGGGAAAATGTGTCCCCCACCATATTTGATCCGGTTCGCCATGACCTGGATTGACAAAATAAACCGGGTTATCTAAAAATCACAAATGTCTAACGTAGTGTACTCAGAGATAGTTTAACTTTGGTGTACTACGGTTTGTCAACTATGATGAATCAATCCTTTACATCAATACTCACTTCAGTACTATATAAATGATTGATGACATTGATTAATATATTGACTATGTACTATAATACATAGAAAGGCATCATGATGAATATACATAGAGATAACATTATTTTGTTAGCTAGTGCCGTAATTTTAATTCCGCATTGCCATTTGCACTTAATATCAAATGACAACTTTGATACTTTAATGTCCTGTAATAACGTTTTTTGTAAATGGTTACTGAAAAGTTTGAATTAGTTGATGACCCGGGTTAGTGACATTGGAAAATAAATAATTAATTGCCCCAAAAGGCGATTTTTCACCTGGGAACTCGGGTGATGGCGAACCAGATCATTTGCTGCATTCGATTACCAAAGAACTCAAATCAACTAAAAATCGATTTTGACAGAAAAATCCCACAGGACCTATCATATCATGACATGATATGGAACCAGACTATAACGAGATATAAACCTTTAGACTCTACATGATCTTACATACGTCTGACGTTCCAATTATACCTCTAGACTTTGATGAAAACTGTTGCTGTGCTATAGTACTTTTGTACAGTCGCCACTATAGTTCAAATATTACTTAATGTTCACAATTAAAAAAGCATTTTTGCACCAGCATGTTACGGACGTTTTTCAATGTAATGTTTAATGCAGAAAAATTCCACATCAATTCATATTAGGAGGTTCAAAGCCTCGTTAAAAGGCATGTTTTTCCCATTTAAAGCGTTCATGATCAACAGATAATCTCTGCAAGACGATACAACAAAGAATGTTTGATCCATTAAGATCTACCTCCATGATCTTTTGCTATTTCATTTTCTGTCTCTCTCCATGACTTGCAAAAGGGGAGATTTCTGGAAAATTGATATGTTTAATGCAGAACAAGCATATCTCCCGACAAAATTTGTGTTTTCACTTTAGCCTTTATTTTGACGAACTGATCCCTTAAACCATGTGGGGCATTCACACCTAGGGAGCATATTTTCCATTGGCACTTGGTTTATATAAATGTACTACTTCCAGACAAGAATCTTTTAACGAACACCTTCCAAGGACTTTTTAATGAGTTAAGGATGTGGGTGTCAAAAATTTTTGTTCGTGATGATTACTGTCTTTGGGATTTTTAGGGATGTATGATTTTCCATCACCTTGTTACATTACTATCATGACTCTTCCAGGGAAATAAATTAACTTTTTTGAACGTGAATACTTCACATATGTTTCCTTTTGATGTGCTCAGTAGTTCAGACAAACTGTTTACAATTTTTGTACAACTTTTGCACCAGCATGTTGGATTTTTGACTATTATAATGGCCTCGAAAAATGACTATTAAACTCAATTGCATACTGTCTCCCTGGCTATTATGACTCAAAATCAGTAAACTTGACATTTATCATTCCATTCAAATATATTTCCTTCAATGAAAAAATATAGGTCATTTCTCCGTGCTATTTTGATCTGGAATGAGCGTAACGTAATAAAATCTATTTTAACCTCTACAGGGAGAAACAGAACCTATGACTTGAATTAGATATTTCATGTTGTACACCACTCTCATTGATTAGATTTTGGTGCCTTTGAATCAAATTTTTTGATGAAATTCCGATGTGTTTAAAAAAACGAAATTTTACAATTTGTGTTTAATGTCTCCTGATATATAGACTTTTTAACCTAAAATCACCAAACTTGACATTTTGTATGACTATGTCATGGTCTATTCATGTGATTTGATATTTCAATACTTTGGCCTACTTTTTAAAAATCCTGGTGATATAGCCTGTCATTGGTGGGCGATTAAATTCCGACGACTACTTGTTTTCATTCTCTGCGATAGAAAAAATACGAGTTTGTCAATGTCCCCAATTCTGGAAAATTGGTATCAATTTTATTCGGATCGAAATCCTCGTTAAAATGCATGTTTCATCGATTATCAGCGATAATCATTTCATCACTATTTGCAAGCAAAAGAACTCACTGTAGCTATGGCTTGTGTGATCCCCCCAACCTGAGGCTCTGTTAGTTACCTAACCTGCCTCTGGAGATCCATGTACCAACACCATGTGGTCTTTCTCTGCTATAATCATCAGCGACAAACAATATTTTTCATTTTCTGTACAGGAGTTTTTAATGTAATGTTTACTGCAGAAAATTCTAGTATCGATTTTATATAATGTTTATTACATTACTTACTTTAGTACACTCGATGTTATACCGTTAAACACAGTCTCGTTCACCTGGGGCCGTATGGTGGACTAAAACAGGATGCAGGGACGATTCCCGTGCCCGTAGTAAATTGAGAAGAACTCGCGACCCAAAAGTCTTGTATTAAAATTATAGTAAACTTCTTATTTCTAAAATGGGATGCATTCAGCAACCTCTGTTTTACAACATACCAGAATCCATCACAAAAATTATTGATAATAAAAATATGCTTGGACATTTACTTTTCCATCTTTGTGCTTCCACTACTCATTAAATGTACTGAAGAGAGTCCCAATAATCTGAAATTTTGACTAGCATAGACTTTTTTTGACATTGCTGTTGCCACAAGCTCATGTGTGGCGATTGATGCCATATCAGTCTAGATCTGTAAATCAATCCAACATCTATAGATATTTCTGAATCAGTGGTGTGACAACTGTAGTATTTATTGCTGATCTCAGGTAAAGGAATGTCTGTTTGCATGCTGTAGTAATATCATTACATTTCACAATTTGTTATGTCGAAATTAGGGGAAAAGCTTCTTGAAGCAACCACCTGCTGGAGTTGTAGAGGTCTATTGAGAGAAAAGTTGAATATAAGAACATTTGACGTTTGATTTGAACATAGAAATATGTACAACTACAAAAACATTAAGCTTTTCAGCAAGTGGGCCCAAAAGT
>JAGTTF010005615.1:0-21108 GCA_019095985.1 Streblospio benedicti
TTTGGGGAAAAAAAAACCTTTTTTCAAAACGAAAAAAAACATAGGTATCAACTTTTTTAATTTGTCTAAAAAACCTTCACCAATAAAGACATTTGTGTGATTTCTGAGCAACACTCTGTCAAGCTTAATGGGAATAAATCTAAGTACATGTGCTTTAAAACAAAAAATGTAGAACAATGCATGTTCCTAATTATGCATGAGGCTCAAAAACTCTTTAACCTATCCAGTAGGTTGTACATTGTAGCAAAGGCCTATAGTCAAAATGCATTGACTATCGTTCAGTTGGTGCTGATGTTCAATGTGTAATTCAAACACATTTAAGTCAGATAATTCTCATTTATTGATACTTTGGCAACATCAATATCAATTTTATTACATTAG
Source organism: Streblospio benedicti (assembly GCA_019095985.1). Classification (NCBI taxonomy): domain Eukaryota; kingdom Metazoa; phylum Annelida; class Polychaeta; order Spionida; family Spionidae; genus Streblospio; species Streblospio benedicti. The sequence goes on from JAGTTF010005615.1 coordinate 382, forward strand.
AATAACGTGAGTAACAATTCATACAGCAGATGCATGCATACACTCAGTCTAAAACTGACACTATAAAATATATAATAATCCTAAATAAAAAGCTTACAAGTAATGTGTTTGTCATTATTATGTCAATATTTCAAACAGAGCGCCCGAAACATTCTTCTGCGTAGTTCCGGTGGTTCTCCCTTGATAAGGATCAGGTGTGTGACGTCCATAGCAGGTCTTCAAAACGTCCTTCAAAGATGGAACATTTCCAGATGTCTCCGAAATGTGTGGAGAATGTTTAGATGACCTGTTCCCAACATGTTTTCCATACGTGATCAAAAACCACGTCTACAAGTACACCCGGAATCTTCCTTGGTGTGCAATACGCCATTCCATGTTTGAAATACGTCATTTCACAGAGTGAACTCCAAACATGTACAGACGTGTGGAGAAAGTCCAGAATACGTGTTCTTAACACGTTTTCCATACGTGAGCACAAACGACCCCCCACACGGTCCCATCCTAACGATTCAAAAAACGTCTTTACAAATGTGAGGTATATTCAGTTGAACCTTGAGGCTATACATAATGATGTCCATAACACGTCTTCAAAACGTCCTCAAAGACTGAAAGTGTGTGCAGAACGGACAGTATACGTGTTATTATCAAGTTTTCCACACGTGAGCACAAACCACCCCTATCAGGTTGGACCCTAACGTTTCAAAAAAGTCATAGAGACGTCTTCTCAGGAGGAATACGTCTTTCACACGTCTTAAAAACGTTTTTTTTAAAACCAAGACGTCCAACGGACGTTCACAAGACCAGACGTTGCATTACACTGGGATGTTGCTAATATCCAATATCGCACATTTGTCTAAAGTTTTAAGCTTTTAGGCTATCCAATGAATCATTTATCATGTCTAGTTCGCGGTTATAGCTTTGTTTCAGGTGGGCCAAATTGTTGTTCTCCAATTGAAGTGTTTTTAAATGCATGAGTGCATTCTTGATATAAGAATTCGCGAAAGTGGTAGGCAGGCATTTCATTTATATATTGTGCAGTCATTGGTATTTTGTGGAATTCAGGTATCTTGGACACAAATGTCAGAGTCAGCTGACCCGCTGAGCGTCTCAATGCTCTGTCATGGTTGATAAATAGGACTCCTGCAGATTCTCTACTTGTATACAAAGCGTTTAATGGGATGGCAACCAACAATATAGCAGTTATAGTGAGGTGTTTCATCATGGAGGGCTAGGGGTGTAAAAATGAAAATGGCGTTGGCGACGATCTATATAAGTGTAATGGCAGCCGGGGCTGCCCGTGATTTAGCACACTTTCAACATTAGCTAAACACAGTTTACTATTGGTCGTAACTATGGACCTGCATCACGTGATAACATCTCTTGATGAGTGTGTCATTTTTGGCATGGTGGCGTGGGTAAATATGTTGACTTAAGGTCACCCAATTTTTATAGACATGTTGTGTTATTGTATCTCTCAATTTTGCTGAATCATGCTTAATATAAAAAGCTATATATTCTTTTTATATTGGATTGCAATTTCTTATTTTGATGCAAATCTTGCAAAGCGGGTTTCTTCCAAAATACTGTAGCACCTTCTGGTATGTTGGAAGGTGTCCTGTTCTCATTAATTCTCTTTTTGCACATCAAGGTCATATGCAAGTTTATTATCCTTTGCTTTTTGAATTTCCTAGGACTGTATATTCTTCATTTGCTCAATAAATTCAGACAACGGTTGTTCGTCATTGTTCAAGTTTATCAATATCAGAGCTGAAGTATCTTTTTCAAAAAACTGATTGACTTGGGCCAATCGTATTTGTACAATGGGGCGCATTGTTTATAACATTACATGCTGTACTTAAATAGTCTACCCAGTTCTCTGGGTGCTGTTTTTGTGAGACAATGCATCAGGTTAAGTAAATTTTCATTCACACATTCTGCTTTTTAGCTGTTGACCTTGGACAATATGCACTAGCATAACTGAGTTTAATATCAAATTTCTATGCAATTTGTTTGTAGACTCGACTTACAAACGCTGACCCATTATCCAAGATGCACCTGGAGGGAAATCTGAAGACTGTGAAGACATGATCATAAAGGGCCTTAGCTGTTTCTTCTGCACTGGTGGAGTGTAATGGTGTTGCAACGATATACCCGAAAAGTTGATCGATTATTGTTAACACATAACGTGATTTGCATGGGGCCGTTGTGAAAGGTCCCAAATGATCAAAAACAATGGATTCAAACACGTTATTTGGGTTTTTTATAGATTTTGAAGTTAAGCAGGTTTTACAATTTGATATGTATCTCGTTACGTCAGCATTAAGTCCACGCCAAACAAAAAATTCCCTTAATTTTCCAATAATTTTATATATAACAGAATGGGTGTACACTTTATCATGAAATAGAGAAATAATAGATTTAGTTTGCCGGGGTGGTACCAAAATGCGTGGCTTCATGCCTGATGCGCTAACATCAGTATATAAGTCACCAATAGTTTGTGTTCATTAATTAAAATCATGTGAATTTTCTCAAGCTAAACAGTAATTAATTCTTTTCTTTGTTGGCGGCAGTTGTCCTGTTCCTATGTAGCTAATTAGATCAATTAAAAGGTTTGTATTTGCGATGTTTGTTGGCTTTTTGTTGTAAGTCAACATCTGCAAGGCCTATTAGGCTGGGATCCATATCATCAATCGTGGGGTGGTGAGGAGTCGGTCTCCCATATTTTGCTAACCCCAATTTTTCTTATAGATTTGACACTTGGCTATCATGTAATGAGATTTTTATTTGCAGCGACTCTTGCAAAAGTTGTGAAATTGACTGGTTTCCATGGTAACAACAGCCAAAAACGTATATCTTCTTACTACAGTGAAATTGGTTAGAACACAACTTACATTTGCACTATTGTTTTGTATGATGCATCAAATTAAAGCTGATAATGTGCCCTATTATATAGAGAATAATTTATGTAAATTAGCTCAATTGCATATACCTAATTAACATAATTAATTCGATTTTTGCTAATTTTACTCATATGACACATGTTTACATTCTTCATACATTAAGCAAATACAAATGTGGCTACAAAGATTATTGTATATATTTCCCAAGATACTTACATACAAAGTCGATTTCAAAGCAATGTGATGATTCGTTTAAATATGAGAGTCATTTATGCTAGCCTGTTACCAATATTCAATATCATCACTTCGCGCATTCATCAAATAAGTGATTTATTTTTCAAATATTATTCATCATAGTGGCTTAATTAGTTGCTTCATATATAAGGATATATACAATTGACGAAACTACATGAAACAATTAATATTATATGCTAATGTTATGCATCATTGATTGGTTTCCATGGTAACTACAAACAACAATGTAAATCTACTCACAACAGTAAAATTGATGATAAAACAACTAACAGTTGTACTATAGTTTTGTGTGATGCATCAAATTTAACTGGCAATGTGGTCTATAATAAACAGTATAATTTATGCAAATTAGTTCATTTGAATGTACTTAATGAACATGATTAATCTTTTTTGTGTTAAATATATTTGTATGATACATGTTTACATTGTTCCTACATTAAAACTATTGCAGATGTAGCTACAGTATGAAGCCTGAGGAATTACATGGAACAATTAACATTTTATACTAATTTAATGCATCACATACAAATACAAGATTTAATGGAAGGTGGGCCATGTCTGTGTCACCGAATCCAAGGTAAAACACTTGCCTAAATCATAGAAAATGGGTTGGAGAGGTGACCTGGACCCCCTGGGAACCTTTTGGGCTATATGATAGCCAATCTAAGAAAATCACGTACTACATAATGTGACTATAAATATGTTAGCAAGTAATTTGTGTACAGAATAGCATTCATTAAAGCAATAATTCAAAGTATTTATCTTAATTTAACTATGTGTGTGTGTGCAGTATCAATGGCAAAAAATGCCGTACTGACAAGAATATTCTCCATACAGACGTGATACAACTTAGCTGCGACCAGCTGCAGGCTACTGCTAAATTGATGGTAATGGACGTTTAATATGCCAACTTTTGCTAATCTCTCCTTACTGCATCAACAAAGTGTTTTGCTGCACTCTAAACCTTTTGGACACATAATGATCCCACAGTCTTTACGAGATTTTGGGAGTAATATAGTGATTCAGGGGTAGACAAACTCCTGAAATTTCATTTCCCTTTACGCAAGGTGACTTCAAATTTTATTTGACTGAATGAAATTTTCGCTTGCCCAACTGTTTGCGACTTGATTGTGATGCAAATTTGCTTAGCCTGGTGATATTGAAAAAGAAATCACTTTTAATTTAAAACACAAAACAAAATGTTTTTTTCAGCAATTTTCAATTATAAAGGAAAGGGGTATCCAGCAATTTTTAATCATAAAACATCAACATCTATTTCAATTCACATGTGATACCTCTTAAATTAAAAAAATTTCTTCCAAGACTTTAACGCAATAGACTCACAATCAACTAGAATTTTGTTGGAAAGATTGTTGATTATTGTCTTCATGGCTTTCATGTTTACTTACTGGTTACACTAAGCTTTAACTTAAATATCTTTATCATCTTTCAACTAAGTCAACAAAAGTCAACTTTGAAAATACATAAGGCAACAACAAAATAAAAAAGGTTACTACTCATCTAGATAAATAAGTAGGTTGGGTTTGCTTCTTTTAGATAAACTAATGATTATTTCCTAACATATTACATACCAGTAATAATATTAATACAACAATCATACCTGCCAGCAAAACAGTTTTATATTTCCTCCCAAAATGAATTAATTAGGTTACATTTCATAATGGCTTGACGAATTGATTACAATCGAATTAGCACTTGCTCTCTGGGCAAGCTGAGTTCAAATTTTACTTGCAATTTTATTGGCCCCGAATCATACAGTTTGTCTGCCTCTGAAGTTTATGTAGTTTCATATGCATTTCATAGGATCATCTGAAAAGTTATCATTATGACTGGCCAGTCAAATTCATTATTATTCATAAAAACAATCATGATAATACGTACTACTGTCTTAACATGCCTATTCATTTACTATGTTGAGCGATTTAATTGTGAGTTACTGTTGGGCCTGCATATTTCAGCACTTTGAGAAAACACATATGAGAGATTTATAGCTATATCTGCTATGTTCAATGACGTGTTTACATGGGATTGGTCCAATGATTTAATCGAGTATGGTTTGTGATCTTCAGATGAATATTTACACTGTTTATAAATTAGGTGTTGTTTTCTACAGTGCTACATTTGATACAAAAGGGTATACGTGCAGTGTTATAGCACATGAACTTTTAACTCATTGACTTTCCTCAATCCAGAATAGAATTTCCTGATTGCAACACATGTAGTTAATACATTCAGCTTTGTAAGCCTGGATGTCCTAGTTGACAATGTACCAATGTCTGGTTAGAGAGCTTTTCATCAGTGTCGATCTTTTCCAAATTTTGGTCTCTCATACTTCAACTTTAAATGGGTCAATGGATATTTCATAAGGTTAATGAGTTTTGCTTTGAGAGTATTATATACATATATAAATTCCATACTATACATAAACAGTCAGTCAGTGACATTTGCTCAATCAGTCATAAGTATGTAGTATCACTTTTCGGAAAATAATTAATAATTAATATTCTGTCTCTGCTTCCCTCCTTGTCTAATTAATAAAAGAAGTACATATTGCACTAGACCTTCCGATAAATAATAGTTGATGTTCATTTTTAATGTTATTACAAGACACGTTGTCAATATATGTGTATACGTATACTTAACATGCTGAAAATATGGAGCACCTTTCTTTAAATAATTTTATGAAATTTGAGCAGATACGTTTTAAATAGTTTTAAAATTTTGATTGGTGCAAAGTTTGAACTTCAATTGCAAAATATAAAGTCATCATATTGGTCATTATGTATACTACACATTGAACTCAAGAACTTCATTCAGTTATAGATGCCTCACGATAACATTGACACAAAATGTTTGTTATTAGAAATTTAGCTTGAAGGAGGATGTTGATTACATAGCTATTGATGTGTTTCTAAACATCAAGTATATATACAGATTGAATGGCTAATACATGTATTTAAAATCCATATAAAAAAGAAATTCAATGAATCTATTCAGAAAACACCAAATGTAATTTAAATTGTAGTATAATAATAAGTTAGCTCATACATTTGTCAGTCCTTTGTAACTACTTCATATGTGACTGGAATTCAATAAATGCTTGACATAAGGTATAAGAATAGGTGATTTCTTGTGCTGCTAACTGCTAGACTGGAATGCTGACTGCTAGAGAAAAGAACACAGCATATTTTCTGTCCACTTGTCATAATAGATCTTAGATTACGTAAAATTATAGATGGTCAATAGATGTCTTTCTAAACCCAACAATGTCATGGCTGAAAATGTTTGAGTTAAGGCACACCTTTGTGAAGCTATAAGAGGCTTTACATTTTCACATCCATTGAAATTCTAATATTTTGATACTAATGTTCCTGATAATTGTGGAATATACAATTCATATTTAAAGGGATAGAATAGTAAATATTTATTGGGACACCATCGTCCAATAAACCTGGGGCTGAAATACAGTTCAACTTATTGGTTCTTTAAACATTATAACCCCATAATCTAAACGGTGTAGAATTAAAACACCATCATCAGTACAATGTATGTGTATCTTTCATCATAGATTTATAAATCTGCAATAACTGCATTGTATCCACACTAAAATTTTAATTGTTAGAGGGAATTAATTAGTGGAATGGGTTTATATCAATTGATAATTAACACACAAAAAATCCAATTATGAAAGGGAATTATCATGGATGGAAACAAACTACTGACATAATTGAATCATGAATAGCTATCCGGCTAACTGACAATAAACTGGAAATCATAATTATTTCGATACTATAAGTACAATTATTGTATATTTCGGGCTTATTCAATCCACAAGTTATTGAATGATTATTGAATGTAACATACATGCCCGTGAACCAGCAACTTCTCAGATAACAAATAAACTAGATGCCACAATAATCACAAATGATTATACCAGTTGAGACTGACTCTACTGTGTTATACGCTAATTTACATACATATACCTCAAACTCAAATTTCCTTTCCAGTTGTAGACTCAACATTAAAGTTTATGCATACAGGGGCCGTTGGTATTTTGATTATGACTCACTATTTAATTATTGATATTATACAGCTTTGGTTATGACTATTTTTGTTCATCCATTTCTGTGGATGTCTCTTATTCAACTGTTTCACACACTATAATAACATCAGAAATTTAACTGTTTGTCCACGATATAAGTTTTATACACTGCAAGATGGCATCATTATTCAAACTTGGAAAATGTTTGTTCATACAAAATTGTAATGTGGAGACGCTGACACAGAGCTTGGATGCGTTAGTTGGTGGCCAGGATTAGATTTTATGAGGTGAAAATGGGTCTTTATGTGCAAATACAAGGTGCGATATCATGAGTTTGACTGGATGATTGGACAGTGGTTTGATTGTCTCAAGGGTGGTGAGGGCCACTCGCCTCTAATGTGATAGAGGTCAATCATACCAGCATCTGTGTTTGCTCAATTTCTCGCATTCACTGCAGTCTGGGAATGAGAGATTGTCGCATTAACCTCACATTGTACACAATCTGTCGTCAGCATAACCTATGGTTGTTGACGTCAATGTGGCTGGTATGTTGACTGCCAAGAGATTTATATCAAGTTGATTTGCCTTCTCAAGGGGCAAATATCGTGTATGCTACAGCTAAATACACTGTGATTGATTACAGCTGACTACAACTCTGTGACCACCCGTCCATCTATATAGAATTCTACATAATGTACGAAAAAGAAGTAGCAACTGATGAAATTATAGGTAAATCTTACAGAAGGCCCATTTGGAGCCCCAATAATACATTATTTATGGAAATACACTCATGAGTGGTTCTGTTCAAGCTTTGTGGGAGGGAGGTGTGTGAAGTCACAAATCTAGAATCACAGCTCTGCTGACAAGAAACATTACGTACGCATATTCAAAAATGATATTTGCACATTAAAAATGTCCTGTTTTGATGCATATTTTATACAATAGATTTATTAAGATGGAACATTTACCTTTCAACAATATGAGGAGTCTAATCACGCATGACATAGTTAATGAGCAGTATAAATAAATGGCCAATAGCCACAATATTTTTGGGAATTGATAAATAGATATTACAAATCTCTAATCTCATGTATGCTTTACAAAATAAAATACAAAATCATAAATAAAAGTTATTAGTAAATTTCCCCATGAGCATTTGCCTCTCTAGAAACACTTTGATGTATGTTGATGGTTCATTCATAATTCAAATTCAGTATATTTTTATTATAAGGATAATAGTAGGGCTTAGTGATAAGACCACGCTAATGTGCGTACGTGATGTCTTTGCCTGCATGAGTGAGAGATAGCCCACAAAGCCTGCTGTGGCTGAGTGGATAGGGAGCTGGACTGTCAATGTCGCAGTGTCGATTGTCCAGGGTCTGTTGGTGGATGTTGAGCAAACTCATGCCTATACATTTGCACACCACTCTGTGGTGCCTACAAGTTTATTGGTATACAGAAGACAAAATGATGCTTGTGCCAGTGATAGGCACGGCTACACTACAATACCAGTTGTGCTGTATGTTTGTGAGACAAGACTGCAATCACAACTATAGACCATCACACTTACATTGCCTGTTATCTCAACAATTTATGCAAATGAGCACTGGAAAATTATTGAAGAATGTCTATTCACCAGGTCGTGATATAAGCTAGTATTGCATGCCTCTCAAGCAATAATTGAGTCTGAGGTGGTGGTGAGAAGAGATTTTTTTCAATACAGTTTTCGAATACTTCAACTACGAACATTGCATATTTAACCAGTGTTAACGAGTTTATCTAATGAGACACTATTTTAACCCCTAGCTGAACCCTAAGTAATTATATGGTAAACATAATTTTTACTAGATTCAATATTTTTAACTATGACTATGAAAGTGTAAACTAAATATTGATTTTTTTTGACAATATATAGACAGTGGCATTCAGTGCTTTTCAATTTTTTTTTTTCATTTTGAATAGTACCATCATTATGGATGAATAAAAGGATCATAAAAATGACTGTGAATTGTAAGATGTCTTATCGCATCAATATACCATGAACTGATTGAAGAGCATTGTGAACATTTATTCAAAGAAATTCCCCAAAAGTGCGTGGAAGGAGATTCATTAAATGCTGACCCTTATAATAACTGATTAGACAAACTTCATGAATATCTACTACTTTCTTGGCGCTGTGATTGGTTAAACACAAGATAATAAAATGGAAATTGACACATTTAACGTTCTACGTGTTTACGTTATGTACGTCATTAACTGACTTCGCGTTTAAAAAAAATCAGATCACTGCAGGTGCATTTTTTGGCAGGTTTTTTTTCGAAGTTTGCATTATGAAAAGCAGCCCGTTGCAAAAGTAAGTGGACTATTTATCATAAACCTTATATGTGCATGAAGCTAAGAAAGTATAGATTCTAGTTTTTCACAATTTATGTTGATATTTTATATTAATTATATTTTATAACTCATGATACAATCAATACAAGTTACCTGTATGTAATGTAAACAAAATGATAGTTAGAGTTTGAGTGGTAAAAGTGTTGACAGATAGCTACTAAACCCAATTTTTCCCAACACTTTGGTATATAATTTCATGATAGTAATACTTTTGACAATAAAAAAGAGCTAATAATATTGCTGCTTAAAGATTTTTAAAAATGTTTATTTCAGATTGTTTACTTACTCACCTGCTGTGATCTCCCATTTTAGCCTGTATGTACTACATTGCTTTCCTTATGTTTTTTCATTATCACTAACATTTTTTTCTAATTATAACTTATCTGTATGAATAAATTAGTAGTCTATCATGGCACATGTAAAAGATATCAATGAATTATGTCGGATATGTGCTGAATCATTTCAGTCAAAATACAAATCAATGAAAAAATATTCATGTTGTGATTTTGAAAATCAATTAAAATCATGTTTTAAAATAATTATTACTCCAAACGACCCAACCTATTTTTGTAATTCTTGCTATGCATTTATGACCAATTGTCTATTGAAACAATCTCGTATTAGTAATAAATTTGTTGTTAGAAAATGGTCAAAACATAATGATAATGATTGCAACACTTGTAAAATTTTTAATAATGCAAAGCAGATTGGGAGGCCAGCAAAATCAAAACCATCATATCTTACTGAGTATGATTTTGCATCAAAAACATTAGTTCCACTAGAAGATACTAATACCACCACATGTGGCATATGCTGCAATGTACTTGCACCACAAAGCCAAATTCTTCCTTGTGGCCACATGGAATGTTCCCAATGTACATACAGGTCTGGTGATTCCATAAAGTGTGCAAAATGTTGTAATATTTGTAAAGTAGCAGATGTCATGGAATTGTCTGCAAGTTTAGTGCTAGGAGTTATTGTGAAGTGTAGCCATTGTTTAATGGAGGGTGTGCACAGGTCAATGCTTGACCATACATGTGGCTCAAAGAGTCAAATTGACAACATAACAGTAGCTGAGCTCCTATCTACTACGTCTGATGATGTTGCATTAGCAGCTACAAAGGTTGCAGCCAAATGGGTTCCTAAATTGGCCAAAGATGGTGTATTCCAGGCAAAATCAAATAACAAGGTATAAATTAAAATTCAATAGTTGTTTTAATATCCAAGCAATAAACTTCAAAAATTTGGTATCGAAATTACATTTGATATTGAAACATATACATTAAACTTGATATTTTGTAATAATAAATTTTTTCACAATTCTAATACTGATACTTAAAAAATATCTTTATATTAAACAAATCCTGCAAAAATTAACACACAAATTCACAATTTTGTTTAAAATCTTATGATCTTTACAAATCTATTTTACAGCAACTATCTTTTGTAAGGATTACGCATCCAAGAAAACCAATTCAAGAGGCTTCAAAAAAAGACCCAAAAAACAAAGTTAAGGAGTTGCAAAATTTGAGAAAAGTATTGGTTGGTGGTGGAGGTGATGATGGCACTCTGACGAGCATTGAGATGAGCAGGATGACAAAATGTCAGCAGGATGAGACACTTCTTAAAGCCAACATCTGTCATCCACGTCCTCCTTCTGATTTGGCTCTAACCATCAAGATGGAAATGAACCTTCCTTTCCATCAAATGCGAAAAAGCTGAAAAAGTAAATTAAAAAATAGTTGTTTAATACACATTTTTATATTAACACCACTTCGATATTAACCTTAAAATACCTAATATTTTAGGCTAACGGGAAATTATTTGCGTCTTGACTCAGAGAAAAAAGTTCGATCTACATTAAAAGATGTACAAAGTTTGATTACAGCAAGGGAAAGAGAGATGGTTTTCAAAAGTCTCAGTGCTGAAACATCTGACAACACCATTCTTAAAATGACACCAGTAGTCTATATAGAAAATCTTGTGATTTTTTGCCACAATTACCTTGATAAACTGAATGAGTAAGTGGCTTTTACAATTAAGTGGCAAAATATTGCACTTATCATTTGAAACTAACACCACAAACATATATTACAAAAACCCTATATCCTTTATAATCAATTGTAGAAAAAATCTTCTGCAAATGAACAACGATGAAATCTGGTTAAAGGTAATGTACATTTTAGAAATTGTCATCATATTATTCATAAACATGGCAGAATAACCTATGATTTAAACAAACAAATACATTTCATTAGGTTGGTGGAGACCATGGTGGTAACACTTGTAAGTTTTGGATGACTCCTTTAACAGCCAATTCAGACAAACATACGATATGTATTATGCTCTTTAGAGCTGAGGAAAACCGGCACAATGTCGAAAGTGGTCTTAGCGTCATTCAAGGAGAATTACAAAATTTGCAGGAAACAAAATGGAGGTAGTGTCATGTTCTATAATAAATTTTCTATACAAAAAAGAAGTTATTTGTTTCATATATATGGTGTTGGTTTATCAATTAAATACATGTTTTAGGAACAAAAATGTTCGAATATTTTTATCATCAGACCTAAAGATGTTATCAACTTTGTATGGTCTTTCAGGATCAGCTGGTAAGTTAAATTGATATGTTTAAATTTTTGTAAGTTAAATGATATTTATTTATTTGATATTAGTCAAAATACTTATTTACATGTATACCTGCTTTAATTTAATTTATTGTGGAAAACGTAAAACTATATGTATTTTGGTGCATTTTGGAGTATTTTGGACTTTTCGAAATTAAAGGAGGTATACAGAATTCTTGTGACTAATATTATTTAACCAAATATGAGAGGACCTGCTGTAGCCCAAATCATAAATCATAAATCTAGCTAAAATAATATGTCATTATTCTTAAATGTACATCTAATTTATTCCTCAACAGGCAGATACTACTGCAACTACTGCCTCACATGCAAACAAGATGATAGTCCCAATGGAAATGCTCCTCTTAGAACCTTAGAGCAAATGGATGAAGACTTAGATAAGTTCAAAATTGCAGGCAGTGAAAAATCGAATGCTAAAGATGTTTCACATAATGTGATAGCACATAGATTAGTGAATATACCCCTCACCCAGGTATCTCAGCAAATTGTTTAAAAAGTTTCATTTATGCAAAGTAAAACACTGGTTGTCTTATTTTTCTTCAATATTTCTTACATTATTAGGTTGCACCACCATCTTTACACATGAGCATTGGAATTTTTAAAAAAAATATATGACTGCTTTGAAAGTGATTTACATTTGGTCGATCTGCAAGTGCTTAAATATTGTGCAGTCAATAATGAAGATCTTGGTAATTCCATATTTGACAGGTTGGCCTTTTATAAATTTAGAATAATGACATATTAAGTAACCTATTACTATGCATAAGATCTTATATTCTTCTATGACATTAGGCAAGCAATATCCCTTCAAAGTAAACTCATACAAATAAAAGACGATATAGAGAGTTTACAAAATGAAATTGATGAAAAAAAAAAAGACAAGTTTCATTAAATAGAAGAAGAAACAGAAAAATCAACGATGAAATCCTGACATTGCAAGGAGCAATAGAGAACAAAGTAAAATTTACTTTTGCTATATAAAGTAGAAACTATTATACATAACTTTTATTCTTTAAATTACATTATAGTTTCTCTACTACAAATATTGAAACTTACCTCAACTTTGGTGTTAGTTTAACTTAATACCTCATAAAATACAACCTTTGACAGATGCTCGCTCAAGGAATAATTTTGTCTATTTAATAGTTTCATTGCTCCTGAAACAAAATACAAAAGAAATTTTTAAATGTGTTCATCAAAATATTTAATTCAGAATGAGGAATATGAGGAATTGCAAGGCGATTTAAGGTTTGGCACAGGACCCTTGTGCCAAGAGGTAGAGAAGTATCTACAGGTGAACGGCATAAGGCGTCAGGCCTACCATTCCAATACTTTTGTGGGCAATCATGTTGACAAATTTTTGAAGGTGAAATGTACATATATATGTGTCAATAGAATAACACATTTTGCATGTTATGACTAATAAATTAATTTCTTTCAGTAAAAAAGAAATTAACAATAAACAATATTTTCAGCAAAACCTATTTGGCGGTATTAGGAATATTGCCCATAATAAACTAGATGAATATTTACAAGGGGAAATTGTAATGGTGCAAATTCAAGAAGATTTTCATGCTAAAATTGGTGAAACATGTGCAAAGTATGGAGCTATGTTCCAAAGTTTCAAGGACGTATATTTGTTCTTGAACAGAAAGCGTGATGTTGAGAATCAAGATATCGAAGAAGGAGGTATGCTTTGATGTGGATATGATTAAAGTCTAATATTGCTTCTTGAATTACATTTGTGTTAAATGTGTAAATTTTGATTTCTAGAAATGAATATCGAAAGATTCTTAAGACAAGTAAGAGAAGCCGACATATCCGTCACTCCCCAAAATGCACATACTAGAACATCATGTTCCAGTGTTTGTGCGTCAATGGAAACATCGGCTATGTTACTTTGGGGAGCAAGGAGGGGAAAAGTTGCATGCTACGTTAGTATGGATTTTGCTTCATTGTGAGATAACAAGTAATAACGTCTATCTTACTTAAAACTGATTTCAAACTAATAACTTCTTCTTTTCCACAGTTTCAACAGATCCGAAAATGTAAGCAAGCACCATAAAAATGAGCAGGCTGCCTTGACATGCTTATTGGTGAATCACTTAAGCGGACTGCTGAATGATATCTGAAAGAAAAAAGAAATAACTTAATTATATTTGTATATATCTTACAAAGATGTGCCATAAATCTGATGTGTCTACATAGTATACAGCTATTGTTAAATGGAAATCTGTACCTATGTTCATAGCTTATCATGTTCATTAGATTTACTTGTCAAATAAAGTTTGAAAAATCTTGAACATCACATTGATACAATATCTAGACCTATTCTTGCTTTTGACATTTATTGCCTTATCTTGATAGACACAGAGGTTATTTTAGTCTATAATTGCCCTGTGTAGTCAGTGAGTAGTCTACCTGAAGTTCTGAATGCTGTAGACTGTGTAGTCTAGTCATGTAGAGCTAAGTCCGAACATGTTGATAATAACTACTAACTACATACATATAAAAACTTTAAGCAGCGATTTTATTGAACAAACATATAAAATATTGATTATATTTCCCAGAATGTGCAAACAATTTCGTGGAAAAAATTGGGTTGTCACATAAAGTGAATTTGAAAAGCCATAACACAGTATCTGTTTATCAATAAGTTCAAGCAGCTAACGTTACACTACTTAACATTCTATTAAACTGGACTATTATACTATACTTACTTTCAACTACAAAATATACGCCTATCAAACTGCAATCTCTTATCTCCATGTGACCTTAATTGCATGCAAATCCGTGAACTCTAAGTTGTAGAAAATAGAACTTATTCCAAACACGTTAGCATGCTTGTGTATTTCGTATTATAAACTACATCTTTATTTGCATGATGAAGATGGTATTACCTTGTGCCTTTTGATTTGAAGTTATTGTGTGTACTTAATTTAATATTTAATCAAGGTATACTTAGGACATGAAATTTCTAAATTACTGGGGATGTTGATTAAAATTTTGATTCTTTACTTATAGAATTTTATAACCGGGTGAGTTACTAAGCTATGGGGATGAAACTAAGCAATGAATATACGTTTGAGCTATTTATTATTTTCTGGAAAATATGCCACTAAACTTGGGTTCCTTCGTTATCATAGGAAATACAATATTGTCTGGAAAAGTTTTTGCAAGAACATTAAGTTCTACATGACTCTGTGGAGCCAAAAGTATATCTTCATTGCGGGGCTAATGAGAATTATATAACAAACACATCTGGAAGTTGTATATTTGTTTGCCGTGTTAGATTGCTGTGTTTCATGTTTATAAAGTTTCATTGCTTGTATGTATATATTATATAATCATAATGTGTTAGCAAAGGTCAGTTTACTGTTTATCTGCAAAATTACATAATACGCAAAGATTTACATCCAGCAAATAGTTTATTTCATTACAAAGTTCAAAGTTAACTGTATGTTGTATGTAGCCTATACGATAACCTGTTGATTCAAGCTCAATGGATGATATATACACTTGTCCATCAACTTCAGTTAAATGTATATAAAAAAGGTGCATAGGTAGCCGCAAAGTATTGCATTCGCTTGTTACCAAAATTCTGCTACTTAAGATACAAGTATTCTAAATTATCACATGCCGAAATATTTAGTATTTCTAATCAAGCCCCAATATTCCTCTATAATATTATGTTATGGGGAAACGAATAGAACCTCTTTCTTTTGACATAATTTAACTAATTTAAATCAAAATGACAACTTTATTTCTAGTTCAATGTAATATTAAAGTGTTGGTTCCACATTTAAACTAATGGTTATATGAGATAACTAATTGCATAATTGTGTGCGTTCATAGATTGTTTTCAGAATCTTATATTTGCTCTTGGTTTGGAAACTTTCATGTACATGTACATGTAGCTTTTTTTTCAAGTTTACAATATTCGGGTGTGCAGCATTGACCTGGTGTTCATGTCTGGGCAATATTATTATGATACGGTCAGGACGCCAACAATTGAAACAAGTCTCACTGTGTAGACTATATGAATGCTAAACTACAAATATATTGAAGTCTTGCACGCATATGTAACCCAGCACACGCGTCTGTGTTTCGCCAGAAGTGGTAAATACAGAGTGAGGTACCAGTGGTTACAGCACATGCTTGAATATGAGAAAACGTTGCGGACCTGATTTAGACAATATAAAAGGTGGTACTTTCGTGTGTCAGATTTGGCACTATTTTGCAATGGAAATATGTCCATTAACAATACCTTTTGAACTTTTCGAGTTGTCATGTTCATTGTGTAAGCACTTTTGTGCATTTCGATCCGCGCATTTAAACTGGTTTATGTGTTCCGGTACCCTGTGTTCTTGAGGTGGTTCTGATGCAGGTCAGAAGTATCTTATTGACAGTTGAGGGCTGGCTTTTCGTACCAGTATAAATATTTGCAACTTCAATATTATTGCCGTATTAATTGGGTGTAGGTTACATTAGTGGTGAATATCAGCAGGTCAATTTGCTGCATAGCCACATTAGTTCAAATGTATTTGACATTTGTTTCAAATTTACTACAGAACACATACATGAATGTTTGCATTATGCACTGAGCAGTGATTTTTAATGGATTGATCATATATTCCTGTATTCTTGAGCATTTGTTGAAGTGGATAAATAGATATTAGATGCCTCCAGAATAGAAAACAACTTTTGGAAATATTATGATTCCATTTAATATGGTAAAACGAGTACAATGACTTTAACCATAATCTGATATACACATTAAACTATTGTGGACCAACATAGTTCATAAGATGTTAGCGTCTTTATGATTAACATGATAATTTAAATGGGTAAATAGTTATCAAGTGACAGAATTTGAAGATTATTTACGATTTGACACATTTTGTTACGGGCAATTGATGGTGCTGTCATCAGTGTAGTGATTTTCCCCAACGGGTAATGTATTTCCATTTGCAAATAATCATAATAGCTAAGTTTAATAGATAATTGATAAGTACAATTTAAATATAGACATTTAGACGACGTTCCATAAGATGGTGATGGCATGAACTTTGGTGAATTACAACCTACAGTTTCAATATACAGACATTCAAGGCAGTTGCAATGTGGTGTTATGAGGACAATTGTGGATGCTGTTGGGTCTTGAACATTGTTTTAAAAGGTAGCCTCTGCATTGGATTGTTAGGTATACTCAAGATATGGTTTGAAGTGTACATGTGAAGTGACCTCTTCATGATAGGATTGTGGGTTATAACGTATATTCACCTAATGCCATACACTAGACTGTAATATGTTAATTTGATGGTGCCTGTGCTATTTACTATATATTATAGGTTACACGGATCCTTCTAACTAGGAGTGATGCTATTGGCAAGCAGTACCTGCTTGTTAATGAATTTGTGTTTCAGGGTTTCGTGAATATTTGAAATTGTGTTATTTTGTGCGTTTATGTTGTATTTGTATTGTAGACCAGACTACTGTCTATAGTTTTAAATTCCAGGTGTGTTTGTGCTGCTGGTGGAGTACGTCCGACGACATGCGAAGCCAGAGATGGGTTACCCTGGCCATGTTAATGACAAGTTCCCTTGGTCATCAATGATGCACTCCAATCAGCCAAGCTAAATTCTGCTGCTCAGTTGTTCACTGCCTGGAGAATCACAATGCACTCTGCTCTCACAGACTCTTGTAATGTACAATGTGCTGATCCACGTTTGAGAAATGCTACAGTCCTGAGTTTTTGTATCGTACCTGGTAAATTTCATTTTGCTGTGACTGGGAGGTATGAATATGAATTATCATATTCCAATATTCCAAAGTGATGACGCCAAGAAGACAATGAGGAAAAGGTGAATTCCAATATTCCAAAGTGATGATGCCAAGAAAACAATGAGAAAGAACACGAAGGCCTGAAGTGATTGGAGAGTAGTTGAACAGTAATATAACAGTGCATAAGGCAGTGAAGACTTGACATTATACACAATTTGAAATTTGGAGCAGCGGGTAAAGACAAAATGACAATTTGAATAATGCATTATACTCAAGCTAATGAATTATAAATAACTAGTATTGCTTTATTATTGTCTTATTAAAATAATGATATGATGGCTGGTGCTAAAATTTAAACTTGATTGAGTAATAATATTCAGTACAACATTTTGTATTTCATCAGTACTAGAGGGGAACATTTCATGCTTATTATGTAAATGGTCAGGGTAATGACATCATGTAAATGTTTTATTGTCTACTAACACATATTATGTATTTTGTAGTATTTACAATTGGTCAAGCAGGATGTTGTTAGGGGTTTAGTTGATTTTAATGTTGACTTTGTGAATCGAAGTAGAGATAAGTACGCGCCATTCTCGAAGATAACAAACGGTGTAAAGATTTTGTGAATTAATAGATAATGAAAGTGAGACATTGTGCATTTTATAAATTAATTAGACAGAAGTCATAGCACCTATAATTTGGTATCTTAAAATAGAAGTTCTGGCTATAATTATATACTGTTAATTAATATGATAAATGATAAGTAAATAAAATAATTAAAATTATCAGTAACTATTGTAATATTGCAAAATAACTATAATGGACCAAATATTGCTTGATGTATAATTAATGATTATGAATAATTTAATGATAATAATTGTATTTGTAATTATAAGGAATGTATAATAGAAATTAATGGGAATGGTGCTGTATTAAAACACGTAATTTTAAATTTAGGGTTTATGAACATTTAATTTAGGTTATTGTCAATTATTGACTTGGTTATTTCTATTTAAATTGCAACATAGAATGCACGTTAAAGTCTAGTCCCCAATACAGACTTTCACCTAAATGTAGACACACTAGTTGTTTGCCATTGGTGGAGCATTAGAGCAGGAGCAAGATGGGGAAGTTTGTACCGTTAAGGTTTGCATTAAAGACGTTGTGCAAAAGCCGTCGGGCATGTTGTGTGACAGAAAGAGATTTTGCTATTCGTGGACGTGGACTCTGATAATGAAAACAGAGAGGAGCCAGGGCTCATGGATGGGATAGACTTCAATTTGTACTTGACCAGACGACTCCACGACTGGCCCAACAGGACGCAGCTGGATCTTACAAAGTGAAAGTGGATGGTGTCGAGGCAGTTTGTTTTCTGCAGTCCTGCAGTCCCCAGATCATGTTGGTTAGCAGTGAGCGGCAGGGTGCTAAGCCCATGACAAGACCGCTGGCACGAGGTGAATCTTCTCGAGAGTGACAGAGCGGGGACGCCATTATATGCGACCAACCCGTTTGGTAGAAGCAAAACAGCAACGTCGCGTGAGTGCTCTTCCGGGATGCGGGCTCATCCGGATGCCGCGAAGACTACTAGAGCTGAAGCCCAGTGGGGAATAAAGGAGAAGAACAAGAGAGTCCATTTGTACTGCCAGTGATGGCCTGCCTGCGATGAGATGAACTACCATTCAGGTGAAGGTCTAGAGCGAGTACAAGTTAAGCTCAGTGGGGAAAGTGTGGTAGAAGGAGAGAGTGTTTGGAGGTGTGTTCATGAAGGAGTGCACGAGATACTGTGTAGGCGATTCATGTGGCCGGAATGACAGTAGATGCAGGGATGATGTGTCGTGCTGTCTAATATGCCAGCAGAGCAGCATATTCTTCAAGTCAAATAATACCTTACATACAATATTTGTCAATACACATCAACACGGTAAATTTATACCATTAAATAAGGATTGTACAGAACAGGTCTGCGACATAATGTACCCCACATCCGGACAGTCGACAACACATGAACAATTCGACGTTTCATCCGCAGATTGCACTGGCAATCGGAAACAGGGTTTTGTTGGCAGTTTTGCACAAAAAACAAACAAGCATCCGACTTCAATAAGGCTACTGCTGATCACTCACATACTGAGAGTGTGAATTACAAACCAGCAACCCGTGATGTCACTAATGGACACGCTGATATTTGGGGGTAAAAGGGGGGGAAAACCCCTTCCCCAAAAAAAGGGGGCCCCCCCCAAAAAATTCCCCCCCCCAATTTTTGGAAGGAAAGGAAAAATTTTTTTTAAAAAAAAACCCATTTTTCCCCCTTTTTCCCCAAAAAAAAAAATTTTTTTTTTTAAAAAAAAAAAAACCCCCCGGGGGGAAAGGTTTTTAAAAAAAAAAATTTTTTAAAAAAATTTTTTTTTTTTCAAAATTTTTTTTTTTAAAAAAAATTTTTTTTTTTATTTCCCCCAAGGTTTTAAAAAAAAGGCCCCCCCCCTTTTTTTTTAAAAATTTTGGTTTAAATTTTCCCCCCCAAATTGAAAAAAAAAAAAATTTTTTTTTGGGGGGGAAAATTTTTTTTTGTTAAAAAATTTTTTTTTCCCCCCTTTTTTTTTTTTTTTTTTTTTAAAATTTTTTCCCTTTTGGGGGGGTTTTTTTTTTTTAATTTTTTTCCTTTCCAAAATTTGGGGAAAAATTT
>JAGTTF010005615.1:21208-31844 GCA_019095985.1 Streblospio benedicti
CCCCCAGCCGGGGGTATACCCTTTACCGTGCGATACCAGTAAGTCTAGCTCAAGCTTATAAGCAGGGAGCGAGGTGTTGCCAGCCAGTTGCTGGGCAAAGTTCAACACCTAGCTAGATTGACTTGTTCGTGCTAGAACTAGAAGACTTACGTGCAATGATGGCTTGCACCAAGCTGCCAACACCCGGAGATCCAACCACCACTCTCCGAGTAGCAACTGCCACGGCAACCCGTTCAGTCGTTGGGTAAGCCTGTGTGGTGGATGTCGCTTGACATACAAAAAGCACCAGACAGCACTGCCACTCGGTCACCAAGCTAGGCGAGACTGAGATGTACAAGGACCCCGTGAGCAAAGAACAAGCAACATGGACAAACTCTTGCTCATTGAACAGAATGCAAGTCTCACACCAGCACTATAGCGTCCGCTTTTGTGTTTAGTCAACCGGCTTCGCGATCTCAACCTAGAAGCGCGGCGAGGGGGGTCTTCAAATCCCAAGTCCGTTTGTCGACCTGGAGAAGGCCTTTTGATCGTGTACCCAGGAAAGTTCTTTGGTGGGCGTTGAGGAGTCTGGGTGTCGAGGAGTGGGCAATACGTGTCATTCAGGGAATGTACACAGATGTAAGAAGCCGTGTGCGCGTAAATGGACAGTACAGCGAAGAGTTCGGTGTTGGAGTTGGAGTGCATCAGGGATCCGTCCTCAGCCCTCTGCTTTTCATCCTTGTACTAGAAGCTCTGTCTCGTGAGTTTCGCACTGGAGTACCTTGGGAGCTTTTTACGCAGACGACCTTGCCATGGTATCAGGCACTGGGTTGGATCTTCTCAGAGACACTGGAGCGCACCCATGCGCAGTCTGCCGGAGTGGGGTTGGGGCCAACTCCATTCAGTGTTCCCAGTGCAGACTCTGGGTACACAAAAACTGCAGCGGCATCATAGGACGACTAACCGCCAATCCATTGTACGTGTGCCCCAGATGCAACGGCCAGGCTAGGCCAATCGATGGCAGACCATTCACCCAAGTGGATGTCGATGGTGTTATGCTGGACGTGGAGACCAGCTTCTGCTATCTTGGCGACATGCTGTGTGCTGGAGGCGGCTGCGAGTTGGCGATCATCACCAGATGCTGCACTGCCTGGGGGAAGTTCAAGAAGCTTCTTCCACTTCTGACTTCCAAGCATGTAACCCTCAGGACACGTGGGAAAATTTTCAACACCTGTATCCGATCAGCTCTTCTGCATGGCAGTGAAACCTGGGCACCTGCAGCCCCAGACCTACAGCGGCTTCGACGAAATGACAGGGCCATGATCCGTTGGTTGTGTGGCGTCAAGCCTGACGACGAGATCCCAATTGAGTCGCTGCTTGATAGGCTTGGAATACAGGAGGTGTCCGAGGCCGTGCGTACCAGACGCTTAAGATGGTTTGGACATGTGACACGTGCTACTTCGTGCATCAACGACACCTTGAGCTTGTCTGTGCCATGCGTTAGAGGACGAGGGAGACCCAGAAAGACCTGGTCTGAATGCGTCAGGAGTGACCGGAGGTCTTGGAACCTAGACCGGACTGACCCACATAACAAGACGGAATGGAGATTAGGAGTCAAAAATGCTGGCCGCCTGCTGCTTACCCCAGTACCTGGGACACCCGCAGCAGATGACAAATAAACACAGGATAAGAAGAAGACGAGCAGTCGACTGGGGAAGCAGGTGGGGAGGTGGGGCTATACCTTTACATGGATTGACGAATCCACTAAGGCGTAGCCTCCGGGATCGACAGTGCTCGAGGGCAGCGAGGGATCAGTGACACCGGACCTTTAATGCCGCGAAATCCAGGTAGCTGGGATACCAGGGCGTGCGGACCATCCTCGCGGGTGTTAATCAGTTGCCAGATTGCATTCGTAGGTATTGAGCTTTTCAGTTTGAGGGGGTGGTTCGTCTTCCAGGGTTGTCATACTGCAGGCTATCATGCTCTACATGCCACACCCGAACTCGTAGCTAGCAGTTTCATTTTTCATCATTGTGTAAAAGTTTTGTATACGTGTTTTCGTTCTTAATCCAACAGTAAGTCACGGGGAGAACATTTTCTTCCCCCACACATTTCTTAACGGTGTCCGTATGGCGGTTTTGCCATTTTAAGTGTAGCTACCTGGGGGCGCTGGTCGCATTGTTTAGCCAGGAGTTTCACACCAACTCAGAAACCAGGCGGACAGTAGGGGAGAGTCGTGTTTAATGTTCTTTTTCAGACTACCACAGAGGCGTGACTTCCACGGGGGTGATGCTACATCGGCGGACCACTACGATTGTCTCGTCAGCTCGCGGATTTTCCCGCATAGCCGTTTCGATGCACGGTGCATGTCGGGAGAGCGCGAGCCGCGAACCCGCCCCCGCGAAGTCAAGCTCGCCCGCGCCACCACCTCGTTTGGATTAGTGTGTTTGTTGTTTGTTTTGCATGTGAGTTCTCATGTGACTGTGTCCCTCCCGTACAAGCAGAGTGATACAGCCTCATGGGGGACTGGGGAGAGTGTGACAAAACAAAGGGTTAATGTTTAGGCCATCCAGTGCGCAGGGATTATAGCATCCCTGCAAGGGTTAAAGTAGTTTTTAATATTGCTTCTCACTGGATTAGGATAGATAATCCCCGCGGTCACACTCACCTTGCTCGTGTTCATCTTTCTTATTAAGCCCCTGGATAGGATTAGGGACCTGGTACGCTGTAGTACTGGATGACTGGGCTATTTTAGCTCACTTCTCTTTTAGACACTGGTCGGGCAGTTTAGGGCTGGCAACCTTTCCTCTGTTACGGGGGAAAGGCTCTCAATCTTCATCTTCACGGGGCCTAGCCATTGGCTAGGCCCCACCCCATCACCTCACCTCACGCTCGTGCGTGTGTCGGTATTCTTCTCGCTTATACGTGGTACGTGTCAGCATCAGTGCAAAGTCCCTTGTGTAGACAGGGCCCTTCGTGAAACCTGGTGGGATCACTGGCCATAGAGCCTTGCCATATAAAAGTGGAAGCTACTGTCGCATTGTAATAGTGAACGAGGTCTCTTCTTAAACAACACAACAACGGGAAGTACATCGGGTTGGTGACAAGCCCCGGCTGCGACGAGCGGTCTACTCCACGTGAAGTAGGCTCGCATGAGCACTACGAGGTCGGGTAGCACGCTGCGGCGGTCATGCCCAAGCCCTAGGTTCACATTCTCTAATGAAAATCATTTGCATGTATGACACACTGGATAGTTATACATAAGATAACATAGTATTACTTGTTTTAAAACTTGCAAAATTGAAAGCATCTGTGATATTATAATTTTATGGACACCAACTTTTATTCCACAAATTGGGGCTTCTTACAATATTTTTTCTCTTGGACACTTATTCTGTAAATTATTGGATCTCATTGACACCTTGTGCTTCTTCATAACTTGAAAGGATGTACACAGAAAATTTAATCATTTCAGGCTTTAAACCATGCAAAATAGCCATATTGTTAAGAGGCAAATGGGCAATGACTGGAACAGCTGTGTTTATATGCTTTTAGAAACATATAAATAATCCCTATATTAGGTCAAGATTTCACATCTAAAGTTTGCTTAATCGTTAATGATGTTGTATAATCGCCTGAGCATTTGGACATTATTGACCAACAGAAGTTATGCTATCCTTCACTGGTTTAAGTCAGTGGCAGTCCCAACTATGCAAATTGCTTTTACATTTTAATTGGGCTTTACCTCTTCAAAGTGTGTAAATTTGCAAATTTACAGTTTGAAAATGATGGAATGATCAGATTTCTGTAAGCGTGCATATCTAGGTTACTTAGAAGCATGAAACTTTGCGTTGGTGCAGTATTTTAGTTTAAATCATGTCTAATAATTTTTAGAATAAGTGTCTTCGTAATCTGGCAAAAAGCAGAACAGAATTGGTGTCAGTATAATTGGCTGATTTTGATAGAGATTCCACTCAGATTGTGCGAAGTTGTGAGCAGGATCCGATATACCTCCATCTCTCTGATCATGTCAGATTTCAAGTCTAATGTTAGAATGCCCACCCTCAATGGGCATTTGAACTGCTAATGTAACTTGTTCCACATCAAGCATCTTAACTTAGGGGTGTACAATAGCTAATGTAAACGATTTGTCCACGACGCACGCCTGCTGCATTTGAGGTGGAGATTTGGTATCCGTGGGAGGCTGGGTCAAGTAATGCACTGTTGCAGTCACATTCTGGTTCATTAATCCAATAATTTGGCACAAATAAGCCAGCTCCAGTTTTGGGGACTGGCCTCCTCTGTCATAAGCACATTTCATTTTGAACAGCGTGAATAATCCATTTATATCGATTTGTATTGCACACTTATGTCCTTGGTATATATAAGACGTCTCTTGCAGTAATACTATCAACTGATATGACAACTACCGACTATAGACTATGATAAGTTTATAACTAAGCGTGTACACACACATCACAAACTTTGGCATCTTATACTACTTAAGCCTAGACAATGTCATTACTGACATTGACTATTTACAATATTGTCTTATTATTATATTGACACAAACGGCAAACATAAATCCATCAATGACAATGTCAATGTCTATACCATTCATCCATAACCAGTGCAGATCTTGATCTATGCACAGTTTAGATGCACACCCTTATAATAACTGATTAGACAAACTTCATGAATATCTACTACTTTCCTGGCGCTGTGATTGGTTAAACACAAGAATACAAAGGTCCCCAATTTCTAATTTTATATCAAAATGTATTGTGGACAGAATGTTTTGCCTGCAGCCGATAGTGTACGCAGAAACTACAAGGCAGTTGATTCTACATTTGCTGATTAGGGAGTCGCAAATTACCAGGTGTGAATACAGTGCGAGCACTATGACGAGTTCTCAAGGTTGAGTGACTCATGGGTGAATTTTAAGTACATCAAAGCCCATCCGCCGCATTTGCAACAAAGTGTAGCTTATAACCAAAGTGTCCAGGTATGCGTGCAAATTGTCCCAGTCATATGTCTGTTTTGACCTACTCTTGCTCATTGACATGGTGATTAGGCCCGATTCTGGTAATTGTAAATTTCTAAAGGACCATAGTTAACGCTACTTCTAGACTCACATTGCTATCTATTTGCAATAATTTGTGGAGTGAATTATGTATGACGATTTGTGCACTAAATTTGGATGAGTCTCGGCGGTACAGCCAGTCAATTGTGTGCGTTTTCACCCTCCTTTGATGTGTATGAAATTGATGTGGACACAACCATTCATTGTACTTTATGCAACATTTAACCAACTAACTTTAACAGCATGATTGTGTATTTCGTATTACAAACTACATCTTTATTTGCATGAGATGATATTACGTTGTGCCTTTTGATTTGAAGTTAATGTGCGTACTTATTTTGATATGTAATCGAGGGTTACTTAAGACATGAAATTTCTAAATTACTTGGGATGTTGATTAAAATTTTGATTATTTAGTTACAGAATTATAACGGGGTGATTTTCTAAGCTATGGGGATGACACTAAGCAATGAATATATGTTTGAGCTATTTATCAATTTCTGGAAAATATGCCACTAAACTTGGGTTCCTTTATTATTATAGAAAATCCAATATTGTCTGGAAAAGTTTGTGCAATGACATTTAGTTCTATATGACTCTGTGAAGCCAGAAATATATCTTCATTGCGTGGCTAATGAGAAATATATGACAAACACATCTGGAAGTTGTATATTTGTTTGCTGTGTTAGATTGCTGTGTTTCACGTTTATAAAGTTTCATTGTTTGTGTAATCATAATGTGTTGGTGAAGGTCAGTTTACTGTTTATCTGCAAAATTACATAATACGCAAAGATTTATATCCAGCAAATATTTTATTTCATTACAAAGTTCAAAGTTAACTGTATGTTGTATGTAGCCTATAATTACCTGTTGATTCAAGCTCAATGGATAATATGTTCAACTTGTCCATCAACTTCAGTTAAATGTATATGAAAAGGGTGCATATGTAGCCTCAAAGTATTGCATTCGCTTGTTACCAAATTCTGCTAATTGAGATACAAGTACTCTAGATTATCACATGCCGACATATTTAGCATTTCTATACAAGCCCCAATATTCCTCCATAATATTACATTATGGGGAAGCGAATAGAACCCCGTTCTTTTGACATAATTTAACTAATTTAAAAGCAAAATGACAAATGTATTGATGGTTGTAATATTAAAGTGTTGGTTCCACATTTAAACTAATGGTTAAATGAGATAACTAATTGCATATTTGTTTGTGTTTATGGATTGTTTTCAGAATATTTAATCTTATATTTGCTCTTGGTTTGGGAACTTTCATGTACATGTACATGTAGCTTGTTTTTTTTTGTTTTTTTTCCCCAAGTTTACAATATTCGGGTGTGCAGCATTGACCTGGTGTTCATGTATGGGCAATATTATTATGATACAGTCAGGACGCCAACAATCGAAACAAGTCTCACTGTGTAGACTATATGAATGCTAAACTACAAATATGTTGAAGTCTTGCACGGATATGTAACTCAGCACATGTCTGTGTTAGGCCAGAAGTGGTAAATACAGGGTGAGATAACGGTGGTTGCAGCACATGCTTGAATATGAGAAAACGTTTCGGACCTGATTTAGACAACAAAAAGGTGGTACTTTCATGTGTCAGATTTGGCACTATTTTTGCAATGGTAATATGTCCATTAGCAATACCTTTTGAACATTTTCGAGTTGTCGCGTTCATTGTGTAAGTACTTCATATATTATGCACATTTTGGTCTGCGCATTTAAACTGGTACATGTGTTCCTGTATCCTTTGCTCTTGAGGTGGTTCTGGTGCAGGTCCGAAGTATCTTATTGACAGTTGAGGGTACCAGTATAAATATTTGCAACTTCAATATTATTGCCATATTAACTGGGTGTAGATTACATAAGTGGTGAATATCAGGAGGTCAATTTGCTGCATAGCTACATTAGTTCAAATGTATTTGACTTTTGTTTCAAATTTACTACAGAACACATACATGGATGTTTGCATTATGCACTGAACAGTGATTTTTAATGGATTGATCATATATTCCTGTATTATTGAGCATTTGTTTAAGTAATTAAATAGATATTAATCCCTCCAAAATAGACAAGCAGCTTTTGAAAGTATTATGATTCCATTTAATATGGTAAAACAAGTATAATGACTTTTAACCATAATCTGATCTACACATTAAACTATTGTGGACCAACATAGTTCATAAGATGTTAGCGTCTTTTCTGATTAACATGATTTTAAAGAGGTTCTGATTAACCATGTTGGCTATATGGCCAAAATACGTTCCCATAAGATGGTGATGGCATGACTTTGGTGAATTACAAACTACTGTTTCACTATACAGACATTCAAGGCAGTTGCAATATGTTATGAGAACAATTGTGGATGCTGTTGGGTTTTAGACATTGTTTAAAAAGGGGTAGCCTGTGCATGGCATTGTTAGGTGTACTTACATGTGAAGTGACATTTTCATGAACTACTTGTTTCACTATGCCATACATTCATCTGTTGAGGCAGGTTGCAATTACTATAGATTGTTATTAGAACAATTGTGGACTGCTGTTGGGTTTAGACAGATGTTTAAAATTTGTGCTTCAGGGTTTCGTGAATATTTGAAATTGTGTTATTTTTGTGGTTTATGTTGTATTTGTATTGACCAGACTACTGTCTTTAGTTTTATAAATTCCAGGTGTATTTGTGCTGCTTGGAGTACGTCCTACGACATGCGAAGCCAGAGATGGGTACCCTGGCCATGTTAAATGACAGAGTTCCCTTGATGATCAATGATGCACTCCAATCAGCCAAGCTAGAATCTGCTGCTCAGTTGTTCACTGCCTGAGAATCACAATGCACTCTGCTCTCACAGACTCTTGTAATGTACAATGCTGATCCACGTTTGAGAAATGCTACAGTCCTGAGTTTTGTATTGTACCTGGGAAATTTCATTTTGCTGTGACGGGAGGTATGAATACGAACTATCATATTCCAATATCCCAAAGTGATGACGCCAAGAAGACAATGAGCAAAAAAGGTGAATTCCAATATTCCAAAGTGATGATGCCAGAAAACAAAGATAAAGAACGTGAAGGCCTGCAGAGATCAAGAGTAGTTGAACAGTGTGTGTGTTTACTAACACACGCAGAGCTTCTCGCTTTTGTTGTAACGGGAGGTTGTCATACATGACTGGAGCACTGGCACTGTTTGGTTGAATGGTTAATGAATAATAATTAATAGATTGTAATACATAGAATGGAAATACAGTAATAAGACTCACCTGAAGTCTAGATGCCAGTATGCTAGCCCAGCCTAGGATGGTGTCTCCCGCTTACTGA
Source organism: Streblospio benedicti (assembly GCA_019095985.1). Taxonomy (NCBI): domain Eukaryota; kingdom Metazoa; phylum Annelida; class Polychaeta; order Spionida; family Spionidae; genus Streblospio; species Streblospio benedicti. The sequence goes on from JAGTTF010005615.1 coordinate 29,603, forward strand.
GTAAAGTGCTGCTGTGAGGGGGTTTTCGAGAGATGAGGGATGAGAGAGTTTAGAGCTAGCAGCTATGTAGAGTTACGTCCAGTCATTCTTGATGTGTATTGAGAATGAGTTTACAGTTTTGATACCATTGTGTGCAGTAAACAAGAAAACGTCAGCTTGTCTTGAAGTCATTCAGTCAACAACACATACCACCCACCAGTGAACACACTTCGGTGTGACAAGACACCACTCTCTTCAATCCTCTGGGCTGCTGACTGGATTGCCGCCCCTTGCCTAAGCCTCAGGGGGGCTTCTGCTGCTCTGGAGTCTCGGCCTTTGCAGGATCTCCGGGTTTTGCATCCAAAAAGAGGGGTTTATTCAACTGCCACGTCCCTGCGTGTACCCCTCGTGAGATCCTGGTCACGGCACCAAATCTGTAAACAAAGTAGCTGGAATGTCTGGAACATCCGGAACCAATCTGCTACTGGATCAACAGGAACACGTGTGCCAACCCGCGGCCTAGTGGTGACACTCACTTAGGGCTCACCCCCCTGTTCAGGCGGGGCCCTGGCTGCTCTACAGACGTTCCTCAGCTAGACTACTCCCTCATTATGTTTCCTAAGACTACACGTGCACCATGTACCAGGACTGACGTCCGTCCGGAGGGGGTGTATTACCCGGGTTTCGGAGAGGCCTCCATGCGGGGAGGACTTTTGCACCGGTGCTGACACGCTGCACTATGGGCATCCCGTGACGCACAACCACGGTAGACCAAGTCCACGGTGAGGGAGGAAGGTCATTGGCCAGCCTCGGTAAGTAACAAGTAAAGAGGGCCTACTCCCATATTCCAGGGAGCAGGTTGCCACCCTACATGCTGCTGTACCAGCATCTACGAGTGAACTGCCACTAATCAGCTCAACATATTACAAGAGAGTACTGGTCCCTAATCCTACAGTGGCCATAGTAAAAAGAAAACAACAAAGCATATCAATGTGTGTGTAACTGGGATATTAACCTAGTCCAGTGCAACTTATGCTATAGGGGAATTTATACTCTGCGGTCATGCTGCAATGAACCTGCGCACTGGAGGCCCTAACAGCTTTTGTTACACTATTGATCTAACAAATGGTCTTAAGAAGTTACATTCTTGACGGCTCATGAGTTGTTTCTTGGGTGAATTATCAATAATGTATAAATTCAAAAAAACAGATTTCTTAAGAATTGCGACATGTGACTCATCGCCTCATTACCCTCCCCATTTGCATCTGAGGACGTTGTGATGTCAGCCTTATGCTGAATGCATTATAACAGATAAATATCTAATCATTAATTAAACACAGATTAAATAAAATACCAACTAGCAACTATAATAATGAGGAACCAAACATTTGACATATCAAAAAATATCATACAATAAATATATAAATACAAATGTTTACATTGGCATCATAAGCTGTGCTTACACTGCCCCTGTCACCTTCTCGCATGTATTAAACAATCACTTAAGCACAGTTTCCACTACAGGTCTTGTATAAGTGCCTGTTGAGGTTTTAACATCCACTGATCTCACAAGTCCATTCGAACCCCTCATGTGTTGTGACCACTTCACACTTAGACAGAGGTTGGATAGGCCAGTTATGTTCATTATTCTGTAAGAATTTTGGACCGTGTTTCCATCGATCGTTCTCTAGTAATTCCTTAGCAGAGAAACCTCGAGGCGTCGTCTCCTGAATTTTCATCCGTTGGTACGTACCTACAATCTTTGGTGCATTGTGATCCAGTTTTGCAACCCTATGTTCCACATAAATTTGGAATCACTTATGTAAACTTCTGATCTACCAAAGTACAATCTGGCTGTCCACCCAGTATATTGATTACTTTAATAGTATTTATAATTTCTTTTTCAGGATCTTATCAAGTCTTACTGACTCAAAGTGCTCCAGCGAGCTCCAGTCGGGTAATGGAGGATATCTTTACAGGTTGAAGTCTCGATTTCACCATTATTAGATTGATGTGGATAGAATCATCTTCTAATAATACTCGTAGTTATGATGTTTTTCCGTACGCATACTCAGATGCATCAGAGAAATGGTGTAATTGATCTTCATCACAGGTACTGCTAATGATTTGATACATCTTGGTACATTGTATTTTGTGATTGCCTGCAGATCATCAAGCCAATGGCCCCATGAATCTCCATGTCACGGGGCAGTGGATTGTCCCCATTTCTTACCGAGTCTTGCATAGTTCTTGAGCAAGATTC
>JAGTTF010005615.1:31944-49219 GCA_019095985.1 Streblospio benedicti
CCCTTTTGGAAACCCTTCGGGGAAAATTTTTTGTTGGTAAAAACCAAAGGATTTCCCATAAAACAAGCAAAAAAGGAAAGGGGTTGTTTGGGTCCATTTTTTATACCAGATCAAGTGCAATGACTGTGATGCGTCCCTATGTTGGGGAGACAGAGCGATCCTGAAAGCCAGATTCATGGAACACAGACGCCCCAAGTTCCACGGGTCAGAAGTATCTCGCCACTTGCACTCGACCAGGAGGGGTCATGACATTTCAATTGAGGATACAAAATCCTTTGTGTTGAACCTAAGTACTTTGAGCGTGGAGTAAAGGGAAGCGATCCAGATACGGAGACTGAGACCTTCACTCAATAGAGATGGAGGCAGACACACCCTTCCTTCCATATGGAACAACGTGTTGACCCTTCAAGGGGGGGGGGGATGCAGCTGGGAACTCCCCCGCCAACAGTGACGACTTATGACGTCATTCTGTTGTGATCAAGGCAAGAGAGTTTGCCGAAAGCTCAATGTATTTTGACTTTTTATTGTTATCCTGTTTAAGAAATAAACCATTATATCTAAGCCCCTGTCAGTTCACCTACAGTACCAATGTCGCATGGTAAGACCTCTACCTCTATTCGCGGTTGCTAACGGACATTAAGCCCAGACATTCCAGTCCCTCTTAGGCTCATGTTACAGAGCAGCAATCCCATTCATCTTTAATGGGGTACGGTCATGACACCAAGACGGCTATGGAACAAGCATATGCTGACAGGAATTACATGGCTACACTCAGTAGTTATTGCACTACTAAGTAATGGCAGTTAAAAAACAAAAGAAAATGAAGTATAGATTGACTGAATACATCATGGTAGTGTCTATTCTCTAAAAACCGAATTTGGCATTAATCCGAGAAAGGACCAATGATATATAATTTTATTCCAACAAAAAGACATCTTATACTCATATCTAGTATGGTTAATCCACTATTCAGTCTAGATGGCGGAATTTAAGAGAAATACTTCAGCGCCATCATGGCAACTTTCGTCTGGCCGGCCATTCCAGACTGAAGTGAAATATTTTGGTACAAAAACGAGAAACTTCACTGCCTGTGTCATTATTTACAATGCGGGAAACTGCCCCACATTATGTTCTACTTAATAATTGATAATCACCTGTAAACGCGCGAGATATAACTAAAAAAAATCTGATACTTTCAAATCGATTTCCTATCGGGCAAGACTCTACACAACTACATCGTTCTCGCTTTTTCGCAGTACTCGTTTTTCGCGGCTAACTTGCCGATGTGACGTGACGTCATTTTTTTAAAACGCAGAATGAACGGCATCACACGGGCAACTTGCTTCAGCGGGATTTGGTTAACACAAGCTTTTTTTATTGAGTGGGGTTCATGCCGCTAACATAATTAAGTGTTGGGATTTTATGGGAGGCGCATAGGAATTTTGATCAGGTTATCAATATGATTGAATAAAAACATTAACTAATTATAAGATAATTTATAATTTGTGTGTGGCAATGAGGATTTGTTCGAGCCCTTTTCCTTCCGGGCTTCTCGCGCTTGCCTATGTTGTTCTCGGGCGCCCACGAATGGGGGATTGTAATACCGCGTTAAATAGTGATTCTCTTTTGAGGAAACTCTCCCGTCGGTCGCGTTTTCTGATGCTCCATCGTCCTTGAAAGGGGCTTTTGGTGCCTGCTCTGTTATTTGAGGGACGGGACTATAATCGCCATGAGTTAACTCGCAATCCCGTGCCCTCAACTTCCTTTTCCTCACTTGTCCCTCGCCTCACTTCGCGCTACAGCCGCCCGCGGAGGCCAAAGGATCAGGGCTGGGATCCTGCCGTTCATTCTTGATTCTCGGTCTACTTGATGGGCCGGGTTTCGAGGTCCCGACTGCCCCTTGGCTGGGAGGCGCGACGACGCGCGCGTCATCCCTGTTGCTTCTCCTTTCTTCGGCTGTGTCAGCAGATGCTTCTGATCCGTCGGTTCCGCTTGACACAGCTCCGAAGACACTAAATCGCCCAGCGAAGCTTCTCCCGCGTCATATCCTGGAATCTTCTCGCGCTGCCAGGCATCCCGGCAGCACCTGCCGTCCGTCGCCATTAACTCTGCATGTTGACCGGGCTGGGTCTTCACCAGGAGGCCCTTCAAAATCCCGCCCCTCACATCAAACTGCGATGGTGTGAGCGATTCCCTGTTCCTCTAAGCCCTTCTCCACGCTAGGCCTATTCAGTTTCAGGAGGTCAATCAGAACTCGCCCACTGTATCCAAACGCAGCAGGTACTCCTGGTCTCTGGCTGGCGCTGGGCACCAACCATCTCCTCAACTCGGTCGGTCTCCGATCTATTCCACAGATTGCTCCTAGAAGTAGACCTCTCTGTGGACCTGCCCAGGATTTCATCCTGGGAGTCCCAGTGACAGAGTGAGAACCACCGATCCATTTCTTTCGCTGATGCTAAGCCCCCGCTTGTCCGGTCTTCTCTCCCGAGTCATGACTGCTTTTCCTCATCCCGTCCTGGACCTGGTTCAACTTCCCCGATCCTCCGGCTTTCCCATGGGGGAATGGTGAACTCATCTCCTCCCCTACCGCTGCCACACTGTTCTGCTGTCCCTGTCGCACCCTCCAGTGGAACATCTCGCGTCCATGTCCACCTGCTGTCACTGGTTCGAGTGTGCTGGTGATCTGGCGCGCACGCAGAGTCCCTGTCGCGATTGTCGTCCCTCCCGGTCGCATTGTCCCCGGGTCTGGTCCATCCTCACTTTGAAATCTTCCTCAGCGACTGTCGTAATACGGTTTCCCGCATCAAAACATTGTCGCCCGCGTTTGCTCACTGGTGTGTCGTGTTACCAACACGTTGATTGCGGGCTGCTCCGCCGCACCTGCGGTGCGCCGCCACCGCAGCAGTGTTTCTCCTCCTCTGCGACCTGCCTGATGGAACCAGGCAAGGATGGCAGGGCTGCGCCTCTGTCGCACCCCGCCAGTCATCCCCACCAATTCTAGAGCCACAAGGGAGCTGCTCCGTGTAGTCCATGCGAAACCTGCTGATTGGCTCGTCGCCTCCTCAGTGCCTTCCTGGCTAGTTCAGTCATGATTGACCTCCTGAGGCGAGGTCTGCCTCCTGCACGCCCATCCCGCACAATCCCCGCCGCGGTATGGGGTTGTTAGGCGCGTAGCCCAGTCCTACTTGCCAGGAACTCTCGATCAACGATTCCATCTCGGCGTGGTTCCATAAACCACTCTGCTCACGATCCCGTTGGGCTGCTGACAAAATGTTCTCCCCTCCTCGGGGAAGAACGGGTGATCTGGAGACTCGGCCAACGTAGGATCTCAGGGTATTGCAAACAACGAGGGACATTTTATTTGGCTGAATGAAATTTTCGATTTTTTGCCTGACTGTTTTGCGACTTGATTGTGAAGCAAATTTTCTTACCTGGTGATATTGAAAAAAATTTTCTTTTAATTTAAAAACAAAAACAAAAAACAAAATTTTTTTTTAGCAATTTTTCAATTATAAAGCAAAAGGGTATTCAGCAATTTTTAATTGTAAAACATGATAATATCAACACCTTTTGAAATTCACATGTGGTGATCCTCTTAAATCAAGAAATTTCTTCAAAATTTTGACTTATAAACTCACAATCAACTGGAAGTTTGTTGAAAATTTTATCATCTTTCAACTAAGTCAACAAAAGTCAACTTTGAAAATACATAAGGCAACAACAAAATCAAAAAGGTTACTACTCATCTAGATAAATGAGTAGGTTGGGTTTGCTTCTTTTTATATAAACTAATAATTATTTCCTAACACATTGCGTACCAGTAGTAATAGTAATACAACAGTCACACCTGCCGGCAAAACAAGTACAGTTTTAACATTTCCTCCCAAATAAATTAATTAGGTTACATTTCATAATGGCTTGACGAATTGGTTACTTGCTTTCTGGGCAAGCTGAGTTCAAATTTTACTTGCAATTTTACTGGCCCCGAATCATACAGTTTGTCTGCCTCTGAAGTTTATGTAGTTTCATATGCATTTCATAGGATCATCTGAAAAGTTATCATTATGACTGGCCAGTCAAATTCATTATTATTCATAAAAACGATCATGATAATATGTACTTATGTACTATGTCTTAGCATGCATATTCATTTACTATGTTCAGCCATTTAATTGTGAGTTACTGTTGGGCTTGTATATTTCAGGGCTTTGAGAAAACACATATGAGAGATTTATAGCTATATCTGCTATGTTCAATGACGTGATTACAATGCGATTGGTCCAATGATTTAATTGAGCATGGTTTGTGATCTTCAGATGAGTATTTTCACTGTCTATAAATAAAGCGTCGTTTTCTACAGTGCTACATTTGATATGAAAATGTGCATGTGCATTGTTATAGCACATTGACTTTTAAGTAATTGACTTTCCTCAATCCAGCAAAGAATTTCCTGATTGCAACACATAGTTAATATATTCAGTTTTGTAAGCTTGGATGTCCTAGTTGACAATGTACTAATGTCTGCTGCTAGTAAGAGAGCCTTTCATCAGTGTGTCGTTCTGTTTCAAATTTTGTTATCTCATACTTAAACTTTAAATGGGTCAATAGATATTTCATAGAGTTATTGGGTTTTACTTTGAGAGTATTATATACATATATAAATTCCATACCATATATAAACAGTCAGTCAGTGACATTTGGTCAGTCAGTCATGAGTATGTAGTATCACTTTTCGGAAAATGAACTCAATAATAACTATTATTCTGTCTGCTTCCCTCCTTGTCATATTAATAAAAGAAGTACATATTTCACTAGACTTTCCGATAAATAATAGTTGATGTTCATTTTAAATGTTATTACAAGACACGTTGTCAATATATGTGAATACATATACTTCACATGTTGAGAATATGGAGCACCTTTCTTTAGATAATCTTCTGAAATTTGAGCAAATACATGCATGTTTTAAATAGTTTTAAAAATTTTGATTGGTGCAAAGTTTGAACTTCATTTGGAAAATATAAAAGTCATCATATTGCTCATTATATTTACTACACATTGAAGTCAACCTTCATTCAGTTATAGATGCCTTATAATGAGATTGACATGAGATGTTTGGGACATAGAAAATTAGCCTGGAGGAGGATGTAGATTACATAGCTATTGAATAAAAGAAAATACAGTTTGAATGGCTAAATTTGAGAAAATCCATATAAAAGAAATTCAATGAATCTATTTAGAAAACACCAAATGTAATTTAAATTGTAGTATAATAATAAGTTAGCTCATACATTTGTCAGTACTTTGTAACTACTTCATATGTGACTGGAATTCGATAACTGCATGACATAAGGTATTAGAATAGGTGATTTCTTATGCTGCTAGCCGCCAGACTGGGATGCTGACTGCTAGAGAAAAGAACACAGCATATTAGCATACATGCATTTGATAAGCCACTGGCTGACTGAGCTAGCACTAATGAGCACCTTTTGTCCACTTGTCACATGGGGCGTAAACCTTAGATTACGTGAATTATATATATATATTTTGTCAATAAATGTCTTTCTAATCCTAACAATGACATGGATCCGAAATGTTTGAGTTAAAGTGTATTGTATACACCTGAAATAAAACTTTCCACGAACAACATTATGTTAAGTGTACACGTACTGGGAATTATATGCGTATAACCAGAATCGTCTGGTGTAACCTAATACAAATGAATGATATAATATTTTAAGAAAGTTTTAGAAATAATTGAAGGGACTGGCAATACTCGATTCTAAAAACAGAACCTCCAGTCTTTGTGAGAGTGTAAAGAGGTTTTACACTTTCACATCCATTGACATTCTAATATTTGGATACAAATGTTCCTGATAATTGTGGAATATGCAATTCATATTTACAGGGATAGTAAACATTTATTGGGGCACCATCGTCCAATATAATGATAAACCTGGGGCTGCAATACAGTTCAACTTATTGGTTCTTTTAACATTATAACCCAAAAATATAAACGTGGTATAAAGATAAATCAAAGCACCATCACAAGTACAATGTACCATGTACCTTTCATCATAGATTTATAAATCTGCGATAACTACATTGTATCCACACTAGTGATGTAAATTTTCATGTGTTCGAGGGAATTAATTAGTGGAACGGGTTTATATCAATTGATAATTAACATTAAAAAAAATCCAATTAGTAAAGAGAATTATAATGGATGGAAACAAACTACTGACATAATTGAATCATGAATAGCTATCCGGCTAACGGGCAATAAACTGGAAATCATAATTATTTTGATATCAATCCACAAGTTATTGAAGGAGTGCATATGGGCAGTGTAACATACATGCCTGTAAACCAGCGACTTCTCAGATAATAAATAATCTAGATGCCACAATAATAACAAATGATTATACAAGTTGAGACCGACTCTACTGTGTTATACGCTAATTTACATACATATACCTCAAACTCAAATTTCCTTTCCAGTTGTAGACTCAACATAAAAGTTTATGCAGGGGCCCTGTGATTTGATTACAGCTGACTACAACTCTGTGGATCACCCGTCCCTGGCACAGATCGGTAACAATGGTAACTTAACCACATCTGGTGTACTACTTTAGTAAACATACATACGGTCAGACAGCTTCAATATATTTACGATTACATCTATATAGAATTCTGCATAATGTACTAAAAAGAAGTAGCAACTGATGAAATTATAGGTAAATCTTACAGAAGGCCCATTTGGAGCCCCAATAATACATTATTTATGGAAATACACTCATGAGTGGTTCTGTTCAAGCTTTGTGGGAGGGAGGTGTGTGAAGTCACAAATCTAGAATCACAGCTCTGCTGACAAGAAACATTACGTACGTATATTCAAAAATGATATTTGCACATTAAAAATGTCCTGTTTTGATGCATATCTTATACAATAGATTTATTAAGATGGAACATTTACCTTTCAACAATATGAGGAGTCTAATCACGCGTGACATAGTTAATGAGCAGTATAAATAAATGGCCAATAGCCACAATATTTTTGGGAATTGATAAATAGATATTACAAATCTCTAATCTCATGTATGCTTTGCAAAATAAAATACAAAATCATAAATAAAAGTTATTAGTAAATTTCCTCATGAGCATTTGCCTCTCTAAAACACTTTGATGTATGTTGATGGTTCATTCATAATTCAAATTCAATATATATTTTTATTATAAGGATAATAGTAGGGCTTAGTGATAAGACCACGCTAATGTGCGTACGTGATGTCTTTGCCTGCATGAGTGAGAGATAGCCCACAAGGCCTGCTGTGGCTGAGTGGATAGGAAGCTGGACTGTCAATGTCGCAGTGTCGAGTGTCCAGGGTCTGTTGGTGGATGTTGAGCAAACTCATGCCTATACATTTGCACACCACTCTGTGGTGCCTACAAGTTTATTGGTATACAGAAGACAAAATGATGCTTGTGCCAATGATAGTAACGGCTACACTACAATACCAGTTGTGCTGTATGTTCGTTAGACAAGACTGCAATCACAACTATAAACCTGATTAGACCATCACACTTACATTGCTTGTTATCTCACCAATTTATGCAAATGAGCACTGGAAAATTATTGAAGAGTGTCTATTCACCGGGATATAAGAGTATAAGCTAGAGTCTGAGGTTGGTGAGAAGAGATTTATTTTTTTCAATACAGTTTTCCACTACAAGGCAGTTGATTCTACATTTGCTGATTAGGGAGTCGCAAATTACCAGGTGTGAATACAGTGCGAGCACTATGACGAGTTCTCAAGGTTGAGTGACTCATGTGTGAATTTCAAACACATCAAAGCCCACCTGCCGAATTTGCAATAAAGTGTAGCTTATAACCAAGGTGTGCAGGTACATGTGCAAGATGGTCCCAGTTATATGTCTGTTTTGACATACTCTTGCTCATTGACATGGTGATTAAGCCTGATTCTGGTAATTGTAAATTTCTAAACACCATAGTTAATGCTACTTCTAGACTCACGTTGCTATCTATTTGCAATAGTTTGTGAAGTGAATTATGTATGACGATTTGTGCACTAAATTTGGATGAGTCTCGCGGTACAGCCAGTCAATTGTGTGCGTTTTCACCCTCCTTTGATGTGTATGAAATTGATGTGGGGACAACCATTCATTGTATTTTATGCAAAATTATTCCTAAAACTAATTTCAACAGCATGATTGTGTATTTCATATTACAAACTACATCTTTCTTCGCATGATGAAGATGATATAACGTTGTGCCTTTTGATTTGAAGTTAATGTGTGTACTTATTTTAATATATAATCGAGGGTTACTTAAGACAGGATTTTTTCTAAATTACTGGGGATGTTGATTAAAATTTTGATTCTTTACTTATAGAATTTTATAACCGGGTGAGTTACTAAGCTATGGGGATGGCACTAAGCAATGAATATACGTTTGAGCTATTTATTAATTTCTGGAAAATATGCCACTAAACTTGGGTTCCTTCGTTATCATAGGAAATACAATATTGTCTGGAAAAGTTTGTGCAAGAACATTAAGTTCTACATGACTCTGTGGGGCCAAAAGTATATCTTCATTGCGGGGCTAATGAGAATTATATAACAAACACATCTGGAAGTTGTATATTTGTTTGCCGTGTTAGATTGCTGTGTTTCATGTTTATAAAGTTTGATTGCTTGTATGTATATATTATATAATCATAATGTGTTAGCAAAGGTCAGTTTACTGTTTATCTGCAAAATTACATAATATGCATTGATTTACATCCAGCAAATAGTTTATTTCATTACAAAGTTCAAAGTTAAGTGTATGTTGTATGTGGCCTATATAATTACCTGTTGATTCAAGCACAATGGATGATATATACACTTGTCCATCAACTTCAGTTAAATGTATATAAAAAAGGTGCATAGGTAGCCGCAAAGTATTGCATTCGCTTGTTACCAAAATTCTGCTACTTAAGATACAAGTATTCTAAATTATCACATGCCGAAATATTTAGTATTTCTAATCAAGCCCCAATATTCCTCTAATGTTATGGGGAAACGAATAGAACCTCTTTCTTTTGACATAATTTAACTAATTTAAATCAAAATGACAACTTTATTTCTAGTTCAATGTAATATTAAAGTGTTGGTTCCACATTTAAACTAATGGTTATATGAGATAACTAATTGCATAATTGTGTGCGTTTATGGATTGTTTTCAGAATATTTAATCTTATATTTGCTCTTGGTTTGGGAACTTTCATGTACATGTACGTGTAGCTTGTTCTTTTTTTTTCAAGTTTACAATATTCAGGTGTGCAGCATTGACCTGGTGTTCATGTATGGGCAATATTATTATGATAAGGTCAGGACGCCAACAATTGAAACAAGTCTCACTGTGTAGACTATATGAATACTAAACTACAAATATATTGAAGTCTTGCACGCATATGTAACCCAGCACACTTCTGTGTTTCGCCAGAAGTGGTAAATACAGAGTGAGGTACCAGTGGTTACAGCACATGCTTGAATATGAGAAAACGTTGCGGACCTGATTTTAGACAATATAAAAGGTGGTACTTTCGTGTGTCAGATTTGGCACTATTTTGCATTGGAAATATGTCCATTAACAATACCTTTTGAACTTTTCGAGTTGTTGTCATGTTCATTGTGTAAGCACTTTTGTGCATTTCGATCCGCGCTTAAACTGGTTTATGTGTTCCGGTACCCTGTGTTCTTGAGGTGGTTCTGATGCAGGTCAGAAGTATCTTATTGACAGTTGAGGGCTGGCTTTTCGTACCAGTATAAATATTTGCAACTTCAATATTATTGCCATATTAATTGGGTGTAGATTACATTAGTGGTGAATATCAGGCAGTCAATTTGCTGCATAGCCACATTAGTTCAAATGTATTTTACATTTGTTTCAAATTTACTACAGAACACATACATGAATGTTTGCATTATGCACTGAGCAGTGATTTTTAATGGATTGATCATATATTCCTGAATTATTGAGCATTTGTTTAAGTGGATAAATAGATATTAGATCCCTCCAGAATAGAAAAGCAACTTTTGGAGGTATTATGATTCCATTTAATATGGTAAAACGAGTACAATGACTTTAACCATAATCTGATATACACATTAAACTATTGTGGACCAACATAGTTCATAAGATGTTAGCGTCTTTATGATTAACATGATAATTTAAATGGGTTCTAATGAAGTTACAATGGCCATATGTTATGTAATGTTTAACATCCTACCAGTATATAGTTATCAAGTGACAGAATTTGAAGATTATTTACGATTTGACACATTTTGTTACGGGCAATTGATGGTGCTGTCATCAGTGTAGTGATTTTCCCCAACGGGTAATGTATTTCCATTTGCAAATAATCATAATAGCTAGTGTAATAGATAATTGATAAGTACAATTAATATAGACATTTAGACGACGTTCCATAACTTTGGTGAATTACAACCTACAGTTTCACTATACAGACATTCAAGGCAGTTGCAATGTGGTGTTATGAGAACAATTGTGGATGCTGTTGGGTTTTAAGAAAATTGTTTTAAAAGGTAGCCTCTGCATTGGATTGTTAGGTATACTCAAGATATGGTTTGAAGTGTACATGTGAAGTGACCTCTTCATGATATGATTGTGGGCTATAACGTATATTCACCTAATGCCATACACTAAACTGTAATCTGTTAATTTGATGGTGCCTGTGCTAATTACTATATATTATAGGTTACACTGGATCCTTCTAACTAGGAGTGATGCTACTGGCAAGCAGTGCCTGCTTGTTAATAAATTTGTGTTTCAGGGTTTCGTGAATATTTGAAATTGTGTTATTTTGTGGTTTATGTTGTATTTGTATTGACCAGACTACTGTCTTTAGTTTTAAATTCCAGGTGTGTTTGTGCTGCTGGTGGAGTACGTCCTGTGACATGCGAAGCCAGAGATGGGTTACCCTGGCCATGTTAAATGACAAGTTCCCATGGTCATCAATGATGCACTCAAATCAGCCAAGCTAGAATCTGCTGCTCAGTTGTTCACTGCCTGGAGAATCACAATGCACTCTGCTCTCACAGACTCTTGTAATGTTCAATGTGCTGATCCACGTTTGAGAAATGCTACAGTCCTGAGTTCTTGTATTGTACCTGGTATTCATTTTGTTGTGACGGGGAGGTATGAATATGAATTATCATATTCCAATATCCCAAAGTGATGACGCCAAGAAGACAATGAGCAAAAGGTGAATTCCAATATTCCAAAGTGATGATGCCAAGAAAACAAAGATAAAGAACGTGAAGGCCTGCAGAGATCAAGAGTAGTTGAACAGTAATATAACAGTGCATAAGGCAGTGATGACTTGACATTATACACAATTTGAAATTTGGAGCAGCGGTAAAGACAAAATGACAATTTGAATAATGCAGAATTAAAAGAATTAAATAGCAGAAAAGCACAATTATGAAACACAATTGCCTTTTCTTTTCAAATGACTATAATTTTATAACAGAACTGGGGAAAGGGAGGCTCACAATTATAAATACAATGACAAATCTGCTATCTATAATTCATTTTATATACAAATGAATCTAATAATTTTATTTGAACAGGTCCTAAATATTCCTCATTCAGAACTGGGAGGCTGCCCAATCTGAATCTCAAGGTCCCCTCCCAAGCTTTATGGTCATTTAACAGATGCAAACTCTTGCCCAAACGATTTTTTCAATGACAAAGTTTCTTACAATATTCTATCTATAATTCCAAAAGAATTTGTTAATTAGTAAGAACATATAAATACAATGTTTACAATGTACCATTATGCAATCACAATTGCAATTTTCAATGATTATTTCATTTCTTTCAAATAGCTTTGAACAGGGTTGGCAATGATTTTACTTTTTGTTACTCTTGGCTTACCATCTGTTCTACTTTCCTTGAACAACAAGTGAATGCCATCCCTTTTTGCAGCAGTTTTAAGATGATCTAATGTAAGACCAAAACATCAAACGAGAACTTAATCCCAGCTTCACCTAGATCTTCACTCGCCTTCCTTTCTTCATTCAACGCATCCTGCATTGTCTTGATGGCAACCTTGCTTACGGTAATCTCTATTTCCTCCATCCTAGCCCGCCACATGCTGTTACTAAATTCTGTCATGTTTACAGTGGTGAGGATGTTGTTGAGGTCTTCTTGACCGATTCCAGCATGGAAGCAGCCTGTAAATATTTGGTCAATCATCATATAGGCCTATGGCTAAAAGACGTAAAAGTGCAGCTTCTTTGAGGAAGAATTATTTAATACTAATAATGTTTTAATACAATAGTCTTATCAAGGGTTTTTAATAAATATCGGTCTTTAACTACTCATGAATGGAACAAGGTTTTATACAACTTTAACTGAATCAATTTGTGATACATGTAATCACCAATTTATATTGATATCTTATATTCTGTATTCATATTTAAATTATATATTTATATTTCATAAAATAAAAAAAGAACAATATATCACCCGTCATAGCTTTTCATGTTAATTACCAAGCAGACAAAGCTTATTTCTACATGTAATGTTTAGTGACACTTACCAAGGACAACTTTTGTGTTTACATCAATGATTTGATGCCCACTGTGTTTTCCAGCCGGGTAGTGCTGTTTAGAACAACAAATCCTATTTACAGCTTCACAGGCAGGATTACCACATCTAATATAAACATATCCTGATATGCCTTCGGGCTCAAACCCCACTGTTTTTTGAAGTTGCAAATCTAATGAGCATTCAGTGCAATGTAAGTGGTCAACGAGGTGACCAAAGTCTACAATTGCTCGGGCACGTTTCCAATCTGAATTTCCACAATACACAGCATTCTTATCAACATCAATATAGTCACTGTCCACAATAATTTCCTCGCTAGTGACATCCATTAAATCTGGCAGCAGTGCAGTACTCACATGCACATGACTAGTATTAGCGGACGACGCACTGCTTGTTGTTGGCTGTCTTGCTGCTGTCAAATTCACCGGCTCCGCTTTTACTAGTGGGCCATTATAGTCTCTAGTGGCATACGCGTGTTCTTCAAACACAGCAGGCTTGTTCTTTCTAGCATTAATGATGCTCTGCTCCCTGTCTTTCTGTTTTTAGACATAAATCCACCTTTAATGCTCTTATATCGCGCCATGTTTTAACAGTGTAAACATTATGCGCAGAAACCTGCGCAGTGGGCTTGTTTTTAGTCTAGGTGATATTGCTTGATGTATAGTTAATGATTATGAATAATTTAATGATATTAATTGTATTTGTAATTATAAGGAATATATAATAGAAATTAATGGGAATGGTGCTGTATTAGAAGTAATTTTAAATTTAGGGTTTATGAACATTTAATTTAGGTTATGAAATTATTGACCATTTCTATTTATAACACGTTGACATTATTGAGTTTTCATGACATTTGTAACTTGGCCAATTGTGTGTTACTAACACACGCAGAGCTTTGCTTGTTGTAACGGGGAGGTTGTCATACATGACTGGACCACTGGCACTGTTTGGTTGAATGGTTAATGAATAATAATTAATAAATTGTAATACATAGCATGAAAATACAGTAATAAGACTCAATTGAAGTCTAGATGCCAGTATGCTAGCCCAGTCTAGGATGGTGTCTCCCGCTTACTGAGTAGAGAGCGCTGTGTGAGGGTGATCTAGGGATGAGAGATAAGAGATGAGAGAGATTAGAGCTAGCAGCAATGTAGAGTTACGTTCAGTCATTCTTGTGGTGTATTGAGAATGACCTTAGAGTTTTGATACCCATACCATTGTGTGCAATAAACAAGAAAACGTCAGCTTGTCTTGAAGTCATTCAGTCAACAACACATACGATGCAGCAGTGAACACACTTCGGTGTGACAAAATCACCTATTGTTATTTTAAATACAGTAGAACAGATCTTGAATTTATAAATATCTTCTAATTTTAGAATTTTATGCTTCTTAAATAATGGAGATGTATGTTCTCTCCTTCGTATTCCACAAATCATTCTTATTATTTTCTTCTGCAGTACAATCACTTTGTTTAACATATTAGCATTAGCTGTTCCCCAGACTACAATAGCATACTGAATATAAGAATATACAAATGAATAACACAATTGAATTAAAGAGTTAGTGTCAGTGATGAAAATAATGATCTTGTGTTAATAGCATATTCTGATGCAAATTGGGCAGAAAATAGATTAGATAGAAAATCTAACTCTGGTTATATTTGTATGTTGGGTGGAACAATTTCTCGGGTCATGTAAGAAGCAAACTTGTGTTTCATTATCGTCTACTGAAGCTGAATATGTAGCTTTGGCAGAAACATGTCAAGAAGTTGTTTGGATCAGAAATTTATGCAATGATTTTCACGTTAAATGTAATGCTACATTGATTAATGTAGATAATCAAAGTTGTATGAAAATGTGTGATAATATGAGGTTCAGCAATAGAACAAAACATGTAGATACAAAATTCCATTTTGTAAGTGATCTGAAAAAGAAAAAACATTGTTGATTTAATTTGTTCACTAAGCCACTAAAATTTGTAAGGTTAGATTCTTAAGAGATATGGTGCCTCATGAATATTTGAGATTAGTATTTATTAAATGTGTTGTATTCATTGAGGAGGAGTGTTAATATTGTGCTACGAATGCGTCAATTATATGTTCATCATACCTAGAACGTCATGCCTAGAATCAATTTGTGTAAATGATCTCTAGTAGATAATACTCTTGAACTCTCTGAATAAAATCGTTGACAAGAGCAGCATGTGTTTTGTTAATTCCTGCACTATTCACTGTATTCAGCACAACTTCCACGGATATTCTAACACATAGAACCCCCGGGCTTAGTGGCAGTAGGCCTGGCGACTCTTACACAGCCTCTGAGGCAAAGCCGAGTGGGAACGAAACGTCCGTCCTGCTCCTGTTCCAGTGTCCCACCAATAGCGAACAGACTCACATCTACTTTCAGATGGAATGCTGTGTCTGGTTTCGATTGTAGAGAAGCGGCAGCTCTTCTAGAAATTTTTGATCTTCTCAAAAGCTTCCTGTTGCTCTGGAGTTGATCTAAATGACCCTTCTTTCTTGATGAGCTCTGTCAGTGGCCATGCCAGGTCACTATAGTTCAGAAGGAAACGATGGTAGTACCCGTGAAACCAAGATAATGCTCGCATCTCGCTCATATTCTTCACCACTACCCAGTCATGTAACACCTGGATCTTGCTGCGACTGGGACGAATCCCATTGGCGTCCACTTCGTGCCCCAAGTATTCTACAATAGTTGCAAACAATGTGCATTTAACAGGCTTCAATTTGAGGATCGAGGGGCGTAGTCGCTTGAAGACAGCAACGTGACCTCGAGATCCTGGCCAAAGGCTTACAATATTGTCGAGGTACATGAGGCATTGGTTTCTCACAATGTTCGCGAGTACCATTTCCATTAGTTGACAAAATGTTGCTGGCACATTGCAGAGGCCGAAGGGTATCATAGTCCACTGAAAGAGGCCATGATGTGTCACTTAAAGCTGTCTTTTCTGCATGTTCCGGTCCATGGGAACCTGCC
Organism: Streblospio benedicti; assembly: GCA_019095985.1. Classification (NCBI taxonomy): domain Eukaryota; kingdom Metazoa; phylum Annelida; class Polychaeta; order Spionida; family Spionidae; genus Streblospio; species Streblospio benedicti. The sequence continues at coordinate 47,586 of JAGTTF010005615.1, forward strand.
AATAACCGCCACGAGGTCAAGCATGTTGAAGTATTTGGACCCTAGAGGGCGTCCAAGCACATGTCGATGTAAGGGATGAAGTACTCAGAACAAGTCAATGAGCTGGTTTGGTAGTTTATTCTGCAACTGAGCTGGCAACGCATCGGCCCCAAATAAGCACTGGCTAGACTATAACGGTAACGCATGCTTAGCGCCGGTGTACGAGCCTCTCAGCGTGGGAGCTGGGGGGCCGGTTCACCACGAGCAAGCAGCGGGTAGGCGCTTTTATGGGTAACTTCATTCAGCCTGCAAAAAATCTATACAGAACCGCAGCTTCCCTGACTTTTATGGACCAGCACTACTGGTGCTCCCTTGGCGATTTGGACGGGCTGATGACTCCGCCGCCAACATCTTGTCCAGCTCTGCGTCCACATACCCGCCTCCTTCTGTGAGCAGCAGAAGTAGTTTTGCTTGGTTGGCGTCACATCTCCCGTGTCGATTTTGTGGTGGATCAAACCATGGAGCCCAGGGGTTCCCCGGTCCCATGAATATGTCCCTGTATTCCATCACCAGGGCCTCAATGTTGGCGATCTCGGCTTGCACTAAATTCTCCTCTGCTGGTAGCATGTAGTGAAGATACCTGGGAACATCCCGAGTACTTCATCAGTAGTGGGCCCAGATGATGGTCGAGCTTCTTCCGCTAAGTACAACTTACAGTAGCTCTTTGATCAGAGAGACTCAGAAACCATACTCTTGATCAACTGCCGACTGGTCCACTCACCCCATGTCACACTCCTACAGGATTGCCACTTGCCACTTTAGGGCAGGTATTCGCCATATTCGCCAGGTAGAGGGACTCCCACCCCTCGCCCAAAGTATGATTAGCGCCATCCAGGTGCTCCACATCAGTGGTTGGTAGGTCAGTTTTGGCCATAACTAAATCTTTTGCTAGTTGTCGAAACAGTCCCCTGGTTCGCCAGTGTCAACGAAACACTTGCGACCTCAGCGACCATTTCCAGCAACAGCACCACAAAAAGAAGGTCACCTAAATTGGCCACCCCCTTCTACCAGCACCCTCACGCCCCACCCTGGTTAGATCCTGAAGATGAAAAGACACGCGCTGAATGCCACGTGGGCGGATTCAAGACGGTCTTGTCCATTCACACCAGGTTGTTGCTCTCACCATCAGAGCCCTGCATGTTTTTTGCCTTTATTTGAATGCTTCCCCTCGAGAGCAAAAAACAAATACTAGAATCAAACTTCAAATTATCTGTTCACTTGGCGAATTTTTTGTCATCCCTTGACATGAGGGGCGGGAGAAGGGGGGGGCGCTGTCAGGGACTGTATAGTTTCCATCCCCTTTTATAATCCAAAGCCCCAATGAATACTGATCCGCACAGTATCCGCCTGCATCAATGTGCACTGTCTGTGCCCTGCAGTCCAATTCAACTTCATAAGTAGCGAGGAAGTCTACGCCAAGCAAAAGGTCGAGACCTTCTAACGCCTGACATACACTGTTTTGGATACGCCCCCTGCCAAAAACAGGTTGACCTGGCACTGTCCCCGTCACGCCGAGCGATCCTCCGCAAGCACCTGTGAGCATGAGGCTTGTTGGTTGTAAGTCGCAGCTGCTCCTTCAATCTTGAATACATGGC
>JAGTTF010005615.1:56840-72173 GCA_019095985.1 Streblospio benedicti
TATTCACAAAACACCAAAAAATTTTAAAAATTTTAGTATAATAAGTTGGCGCATACATTTGTCAGTTTTTGAATATTTTTAAAATTTGGATTGAATTTGATAAAAAACATAAGGTATAAGAATAGGTGTTTTTTGTTGCTAAACCCTAGACTGGCATGCGACTGCTAGGGAAAAAAGGCAGCATATTTGATTCATGCATTGGTAAGCCACTGTCTGACTGAGCTGGACTATTAATGAGCAGCGTCTGTCCGCCACGCACCACATGTGGCAGGCTTTATACATTAAGCTGTCTTACATATATATTCCATAATTGTAATTCACCTCATCGTATTCAGCTATAAGTTATTAACTTATAATTTAGTGAGTAAACATTAATGATATAATTCTACATTTATACATGATAGCATATCGCATAAGCCTTAAATTATATGAAATTATAAATATTTTGTCAATAAAAGTCTTTTCTAAACCTAACAATGCACATGGCTCCTGTAACAAAAATGTTTGAGTTAAAGTGTATTGCATCCACCTAAAATATAATCTTGCCATGTACAACATTATGTTAAGGGTACATTATATTACTGCATAACCAGAATTGTCTGGTAACCCAACAAAATGAATGATATAATATTTTAAGAAAGTTTTAGAAATAATTGAAGGGACTGGCAATACTTGATTCTAAAACAGGACCTCCAGTCTTTGTTGAGAGTGTATAGATGTTTTTACTTTCACATCAGCTGTTTCACATCCATTGACATTCTAATAATTGGATAAAATGTTCCTGATAATTGTGAATATGCAATTCATATTTACAGGGATAGAATAGTAAACATTTATTGGGACACCATCATCCAATAAACTTGGGACTGCAATACAGTTCAACTTATTGGCTTTTTTTCAAACATTATGACCCATAATCTAAAAGGTGTAGAGTCAAAACACCATCATAAGTATTTATTGAACAAAGGGTCTTTTTACTGCATTTTGTAAATATTCTTAATAAATGCTAATATGTTAAATCTAAAAAAAAATCAACAGAAATAGATACAAGAAAAAAATTATTAATAAATGCAGAAGCTGTGAAGTACAATGTACGTGTATCTTTCATCATAGATTTATAAATCTGCAATAACTGCATTGTATCCACACTAGTGGTGTAAATTTTAATTGTTAGAGGAATTATTTAGTGAACGGGTTTATATTTATTGATAATTAACACAAAAAACATCCAATTAGAAAGGGAATTATAATGGATGGAAAACAAAACTATTGACATAATTGAATCATGACTAGCTATCCGGCGGTAGTTCGTTTCGGTGAAACCAAGCAACACCAAGCAAACCGCCAAACCAAGCGAATCCACGGTCGTTTTAGCGAAACCAATGTCGTAATAGAGAAACTGGATGTCGTATCAGCGATACCGACTGTTAAATTAGCTCACTGAGGGACATAAAGCGCCTGTCTTGAATAACCATGGGTGGTAGTGGTGAGATATTTGTTATGGGGCTTATTAAGTACATAGTCCTAAGAACCTGCATTGCCAGCCTTTGATCTTCTCATGAGTTTACTTAATATAGAAACGTCACAACAAGAAGCCACGTCCCTCAAGTGACATGAAAGAACTACAAACTATACTTAAAACCGTATGCTACATACCAAATACATAGCATGGTTATATTAATTTCCCCTAATCACAAATACAGTATGTAAGACCATACAATGTGAGGCCTACATGTGTACAACCTATTTAAATAGGCAAGTACAGTTAACATGTTTTAAATGTGATCCCAACCATTAATAGTTTTGAATGCCGTTTGACACTGGCACGTACGTAAGTAGATTTTTTCTGCCCCATTATCTGACTATTTCATTAATGCATATTCTTATTCAAACTACAATATACTTATATGGTACAGAGTTCCAGTAAATGTCGTTAATTTAAGAGTATGTGTTTCATATATGCAAATACGTGTCATTTCGTGCAACACGTTAATTAATATTCTTATTTTTTTAGTTACTAACTAACTATTAACGATTTATACCTAGACTATTAGACGTATTAGATTAAAAAAAAACTCATATATCATTACATCATTACCACAATACAAAATCAGAACCATCTTGTACACCAAAATACCTTATTTTCACAGGGTTTTTGTCATGTTTTGCTATCGATCACACATTCTGGAAACTCATGAGATCCACAACCAGGCAATTGCACAACTGTTGAGGAATGAGTTTTCTCAATACCAACCACCAGACCCGACTGAGAATTAACTGGGGAATCAAACTCACAAATGCAATGAGGTTCGCTAAAACGATGGGCAGTTTCGCTATACTGGTGAGGGTTTAAGCTTGGTTTTCGCTGCTTGGTTTGCTAAAAGTTGGTTGGCTTCGCCAAAACATCAGTAGGGTTTCGATAAAACTACCTACAGTTTCTCCAAAACGATAGTGGGTTTCGCTAAAACGTTGAGAGGGTTTCACCTAGGCCAAAGTGAGGTTCGCTAAAACGATGGGCAGTTTCGCTATAATGGTGAGGGTTTCGCTTAGTTTCGCTTGGTTTCGGTAGGTTTTGCTTGGTTTGCCGAAACACCGTACCCGCTATCCGGCTAACTGGCAATAAACTGGAAATCATAATTATTTAGATACTATAAGTACAATTATCTATATTTCGGGCTTATTCAATTCACAAGTTATTGTTTTCTATAAGGTGAAAGAAACTTAATCAGCCATAACCAAATTTCTAGACAAAGAAATCCATAATTTTATACTGGACACAGTAAATCTTCCATGTCCTGAATCCTATGTGTGTCCAATTAATACAAATATCACATTCAATTGCAACGTGATAGGCTGCTTCTACTGGCCTTTTTGCATTTGGTGCATAGATCTAAATCCATATTAAAATCAATTGCTAATTACAATAAAAATTTTCATCAAAATTATTAATTTCTGTTAACAATATACATAAAAGTAAGATAAAATAATTAACCAATTTACATGTCAATAATTTATTCAACTTTATGTACACTAGATGACATAACTACCAGTGAAAATTACTGTAATGTTTTATTTGGTTGCACTTGTAAGTTTTTGTATTTATTTCAATTCAGTTGAGTGTTTCGGTTTTTTAAAATTTAATATATACACAGAGAACGATTCTTTGTTGTTTTATAATTTGTGACATATTTGTCCTTGATATGAATAATTAAATAAGAAAAAATGTAAATTTTAATTAATTTCTTCATGTCGTAGTTTAGTATTTGAATGAATTTTTACTCTTTGAGAATTTTTATCATTAAAATTATTAATTTCTGTTAACAATATACATAAAAGTAAGATAAACTAATGAACCAATTTACATGTCAATAATTTATTTAACTTTATGTACACTAGATGACATAACTTTAAAATTATCTAATTAAAATCATAGATAAAATCATTGCATATAATCAAAAACAATATTAAAGCTTAAATTCACAAGGAGATTGAACAGTCACTGTTATTCCATGGTCTCCGGTTGTAAATATAAACACATTGCAAATGCAAGACGTTCACACAGTATGAATACAAGGGGAACAAGATGGAGGAATTCTCTTGGCTGTAAGGTTTTGGTTGAAGTCTAGCTTGGGCCAGTCTCCGTTCACCAGGAATCCAACTATGTCTGGCTGATTGGCCAACTCCTCACAGTTCACTGTAGACATGGAGCCTAAAATGCACTGCAAAGGCTTAAAAAACTATAAAAAGTCAAAGTACAAAAGAGCAGATGTAAAATGTCAGATTTCATTTTTTAGTACTCAACATACTTGTAGTTACTAGATTACACAAATCAATCAGTCTGAACAATCATGCTACAGATCAATCAGTCTGTATTCATTAGGACAGTATGTAAAATTTTGAAGAAATATCTGGAACCTTGAAATAGCCTTCAGAATATATTCAAATTGAATAGGACTGTGTTTACACACCTTTATCACCTTTGCCTTTGAGATGATTTATCAGATTTGAAAAGGACTCCTGCATGTAGATGTTTTATCACTGGTAGCCACATCATTAGAGCACATCTGAAAAGGACAGTTCTATAATTGATGACAGTTGAAAGTAATTTAATTTCCTATTTTGTCAGAAATTATTATATATACACACAATAGTCACTCCAGTGAATCATTACGTATAGAGATGATATGTAAGAATTTGTTGCAGTGCTCTGGCAATTTTCTCTCATGTAAACAAAGTGAGCGATAATAGAAGATTTTCACGATATGCATGGTTTTAAAATTATAAAGTCAAATTATTTAATAAACTCATATTGAAAACGTAACCGTTTACCTATTCTACATCGGCTACTGATGTATATTCTTGTTATCACTAACGGCAAATCTTTAAAATCTGCATTATTAGTTACAAAACCATCAACTCGGGATCTTAGCTCGATTGATGACCTTTAAAATCACGAATGCAATGGAAAGTCACTTGTGTTAAAATCGGCATTTATTATCGCTCAGCCATCTACATTTTTGTCTTAGTTCTACTATGATTCTGGTTGTCAAATCAATTGAACATTACATTTGTCACCTGCCGTTCTCAACTAAACAATGTGTAAGCCATTTGTAATTTTTTTTCATCACATCTATTACGAATGCTTGCCAGAAAATAGAAAAATAAAAGCTTACTAATTTTAAGAGGAAACATATACACTTCCGTGTGAGTGCGCATGCGCAATATCCCTCGCACCTGCTTTAAAACCGAAACCGAATGCATTGGCGTCCTTGGTAGCGTGGCGTCACTAGCAAATATGGCGCCATCGGGCGATCAATATAATAAAAACATGGATTTTTAGCTGCATCGTCGGCGAATATAAAAGCATAAGCCATTTGAAAGATTATTTATCTATCGGGGTTATTTCAATGCATCGGCGCTCTCGTCATCCATAGAATCAAGTTACCGTGGCCTAAATACTGAATGGTCCGACAATTTCATTAGAGATTGACTTGGCACAGCACATGACATGTAAAAAAACACGATTATCGCAGAAAAACGGCTTGTAAAAGAATGCTATTGCCACCTAATCGAACGAATAAAATTTATCCGACACGATTAAACACTAACACGTTTAAATAACGATGTAATTTAAGAAATATGTAAAAAATACCTAATAAAATTTGTCACATCCGCCATATCTATGTTTATTTCGTCATCATAAATCACGCTCACACGAAAATGATGACGTATTTCTGACATCGAACAAACTAATTATTGCGCCATCTCATTGGCTAACAGATGGCGCAACTACCAATAATATTTAACGTTTCATTCGACTGACGACGCTAATTTATTGCGCCATCTCATTGGCTAACAGATGGCGCAACTACCAATAATATTTAACGTTTCATTCGACTGACGACGCTAATCAATGGCTCATTATCATAATTTATGCATATGTATGCATTTTTCAGAGAAACAGCCTTAATCAATCGCGCATGGCTGTTGCATATGGTTAACATAGCCCTTTCGATAAACGATATGTTAGCAGACAGGTAGGGCGATAATAAAGAGCAATTTTGTCGCCTTGATCTGGGGAGTAATCGATAGATTTCTTAAAATATTTACAATATTATGGTCTCAAAGTGTGATAATAAGAATCACCATCAATACTTTGAATAATGGAACCTTTTTAAGTGCAACCGGCTGATGCAGGTAACAATATATTTTGATTTTTTGATGTAGTTGAACTTTATTCTGCTGGTGTACCCTGATTTCCGGGTAAAACGCAGTATGTTGCTTTATTACTAGTGAAAATCTAGCGTTCAAAGTATGCAATCACGGTCTCATTTTCTCCTATGAAGTTAGAACCAGGATTAGATTTTATGAGGTGAAAATGGGTCTTTATGTGCAAATACAAGGTGCAATATCACGAGTTTGACTGGATGATTGGACAGTGGTTTGATTGTCTCAAGGGTGGTGAGGGCCACTCGCCTCTAATGTGTTAGAGGTCAATCGTACCAGCATCTGTGTTTGCTCAGTTTCTCGCATTCACTGCAGTCTGGGAATGGCAGATTGTCGCATTAACCTCACATTGTACACAATCTGTCGTCAGCATAACCTATGGTTGTTGACGTCAATGTGGCTGGTATGTTGACTCCCAAGAGATTTATATCAAGTTGATTTGCCTTCTCGAGGGGCAAATATCGTGTATGCTACAGCTAAATACACTGTGATTGATTACAGCTGACTACAACTCTGTGACCAAACATACATATCGGCAGCAATGGTAACTTCAACCACATTGGTGTATTACATTATAAACATACATATGTAAAGACAAATGAATATATTTACAATTACATCTATATAGAATTCTACATAATGTACGAAAAAGAAGTAGCAACTGATGAAATTATAGGTAAATCTTACAGAAGGCCCATTTGGAGCCCCAATAATACATTATTTATGGAAATACACTCATGAGTGGTTCTGTTCAAGCTTTGTGGGAGGGAGGTGTGTGAAGTCACAAATCTAGAATCACAGCTCTGCTGGCAAGAAACATTACGTACGCATATTCAAAAATGATATTTGCACATTAAAAATGTCCTGTTTTGATGCATATTTTATACAATAGATTTATTAAGATGGAACATTTACCTTTCAACAATATGAGGAGTCTAATCACGCGTGACATAGTTAATGAGCAGTATAAATAAATGGCCAATAGCCACAATATTTTTGGGAATTGATAAATAGATATTACAAATCTCTAATCTCATGTATGCTTTACAAAATAAAATACAAAATCATAAATAAAAGTTAAATTAGTAAATTTCCCCATGAGCATTTGCCTCTCTAAAACACTTTGATGTATGTTGACGGTTCATTCATAATTCAAATTCAATATATATTTTTTCATTATAAGGATAATAGTAGGGCTTAGTGATAAGACCACGCTAATGTGCGTGCGTGATATCTTTGCCTGCATGAGTGAGAGATAGCCCACAAAGCCTGCTGTGGCTGAGTGGATAGGAAGCTGGACTGTCAATGTCGCAGTGTCGAGTGTCCAGGGTCTGTTGGTGGATGTTGAGCAAACTCATGCCTATACATTTGCACACCACTCTGTGGTGCCTACAAGTTTATTGGTATACAGAAGACAAAATGATGCTTGTGCCAGTGATAGTGACGGCTACACTACAATACCAGTTGTGCTGTATGTTCGTTAGACAAGACTGCAATCACAACTATAGACCTGATTAGACCATCACACTTACATTGCCTGTTATCTCACCAATTTATGCAAATGAGCACTGGAAAATTATTGAAGAATGTCTATTCACCGGGTCAAGATATAAGCTAGTATTGCACGCCTCTCAAGCAATAATTGAGTCTGAGGTGGTGGTGAGAAGAGATTTATTTTTTTCAATACAGTTTTCGAATACTTCAACTATGAACATCAGTATTCAACTATGACCATCGCATATTTAACCAGTGTTAACGAGTTTATCTAATGAGACATTATCTGCATTATACGGCCCTAGATATGACGGAGTGTTACAACCTTGACTCTTTGCGATTTATATTGTATAGGTGGCTAATGAGCTGACAACAAATTATATTAGTAATTATATTAGTAAACATAATTTGAGCTATGACTATGAAAGTGTTACGATACAGGTAACATGTTATAAACTAATTGCATTGCAATTTTGTAATAGTACCATCATTATGGATGAATAAGGATCATGGAAAATGACTGTGAATTGTAAGATGTCTATCGCATCAATATACCATGGACTGATTGAAGAGCATTGTGAACAATTTATTCAAAGAAATTCCCCAAAAGTGCGTGGAAGGAGATTCATTAAATGCTGACCCTTATAATAACTGATTAGACAAACTTCATGAATATCTACTACTTTCCTGGCGCAATGATTGGTTAAACACAAGAATAAAAAGGTCCCCAATTTCTAATTTTATATCAAACTATATTGTGGACAGAATGTTCTGCCTGCAGCCAATAGTGTACACAGAAACTACAAGGCAGTTGATTCTATAGTTTGCTGATTAGGGAGTCGCAAATTACCAGGTGTGAATACAGTGCGAGCACTATGACGAGTTCTCAAGGTTGAGTGACTCATATGTGAATTTCAAACACATCAAAGCCCACCTGCCGAATTTGCAATAAAGTGTAGCTTATAACCAAGGTGTGCAGGTACATGTGCAAGATGGTCCCGATTATATGTCCGCTTTGACATACGCTCGCTCATTGACATGGTAATTAAGCCTGATTCTGATAATTGTAAATTTCTAAACACCATAGTTAATGCTACTTCTAGACTCACGTTGCTATTTATTTGCAATAGTTTGTGAAGTGAGTTATGTATGACGATTTGTGCACTAAATTTGGACGAGTCTCATATGGTACAGCCGGTCAATTGTGTGCGTTTTCACCCTCCTTTGATGCGTATGAAATTGATGTGGAAACAACCATTCATTGTATTTTATGCAAAATTATTCCTAAAACTAATTTCAACAGCATGATTGTGTATTTCATATTACAAACTACATCTTTCTTCGCATGATGAAGATGATATAACGTTGTGCCTTTTGATTTGAAGTTAATGTGTGTACTTATTTTAATATATAATCGAGGGTTACTTAAGACAGGATTTTTTCTAAATTACTGGGGATGTTGATTAAAATTTTGATTCTTTACTTATAGAATTTTATAACCGGGTGATTTACTAAGCTATGGGGATGGCACTAAGCAATGAATATACGTTTGAGCTATTTATTAATTTCTGGAAAATATGCCACTAAACTTGGGTTCCTTCGTTATCATAGGAAATACAATATTGTCTGGAAAAGTTTGTGCAAGAACATTAAGTTCTACATGACTCTGTGGGGCCAAAAGTATATCTTCATTGCGGGGCTAATGAGAATTATATAACAAACACATCTGGAAGTTGTATATTTGTTTGCCGTGTTAGATTGCTGTGTTTCATGTTTATAAAGTTTCATTGCTTGTATGTATATATTATATAATCATAATGTGTTAGCAAAGGTCAGTTTACTGTTTATCTGCAAAATTACATAATACGCAAAGATTTTCATCCAGCAAATAGTTTATTTCATTACAAAGTTCAAAGTTAACTGTATGTTGTATGTAGCCTATATAATTACCTGTTGATTCAAACTCAATTGATGATATATACACGTGTCCATCAACTTCAGTTAAATGTATATGAAAAAGGTGCATATGTAGCCGCAAAGTATTGCATTCGCTTGTTACCAAAATTCTGCTAATTAAGATACAAGTATTCTAAATTATCGCATGCCTAAATATTTCTCATTTCTATTCATCAAGCCCCAATATTCCATAATATTACGTTATGGGTAAGCGAATAGAACCCCGTTCGTTTGACATAATTTAACTAATTTAAATCAAAAAATGACAACTTTATTTCTAGTTCAATGTAATATTAAAGTGTTGGTTCCACATTTAAACTAATGGTTATATGAGATAACTAGTTGCATATTTGTGTGCGTTTATGGATTGTTTTCAGAATCTTATATTTTCTCTTGGTTTGGGAAACTTTCATGTACATGTACATGTAGCTTTTTCTTTTTCAAGTTTACAATATTCAGGTGTGCAGCATTGACCTGGTATTCATGTATGGGCAATATTATTATGATAAGGTCAGGACACCAACAATTGAAACAAGTCTCACTGTGTAGACTATATGAATACTAAACTACAAATATATTGAAGTCTTGCACGCATATGTAACCCAGCACACTTCTGTGTTTCGCCAGAAGTGGTAAATACAGAGTGAGGTACCAGTGGTTACAGCACATGCTTGAATATGAGAAAACGTTGCGGACCTGATTTTAGACAATATAAAAGGTGGTACTTTCGTGTGTCAGATTTGGCACTATTTTGCATTGGAAATATGTCCATTAACAATACCTTTTGAACTTTTCGAGTTGTCATGTTCATTGTGTAAGCACTTTTGTGCATTTCGATCCGCGCATTTAAACTGGTTTATGTGTTCCGGTACCCTGTGTTCTTGAGGTGGTTCTGATGCAGGTCAGAAGTATCTTATTGACAGTTGAGGGCTGGCTTTTCGTACCAGTATAAATATTTGCAACTTCAATATTATTGCCATATTAATTGGGTGTAGATTACATTAGTGGTGAATATCAGGAGGTCAATTTGCTGCATAGCCAAATTAGTTCAAATGTATTTGACATTTGTTTCAAATTTACTACAGAACACATACATGGATGTTTGCATTATGCACTGAGCAGTGATTTTTAATGGATTGATCATATATTCCTGAATTATTGAGCATTTGTTTAAGTGGATAAATAGATATTAGATCCCTCCAGAATAGAAAAAGCAACTTTTGGAGGTATTATGATTCCATTTAATATGGTAAAACGAGTACAATGACTTTTAACCATAATCTGATATACACATTAAACTATTGTGGACCAACATAGTTCATAAGATGTTAGCGTCTTTATGATTAACATGATAATTTAAATGGGTTCTAATGAAGTTACAATGGCCATATGTTATGTAATGTTTAACATCCTACCAGTATATATTTATCAAGTGACAGAATTTCAAGATTATTTACGATTTGACACATTTTGTTACTGGCAATTAATGGTGCTGTCATCAGTGTAGTGTTTTCCCCAACGGGTAATGTATTTCCATTTGCAAATAATCATAATAGCTAAGTGTAATAGATAATTGATAAGTACAATTTAAATATAGACATTTAGACGACGTTCCATAAGATGGTGATGGCATGAACTTTGGTGAATTACAACCTACAGTTTCACTATACAGACATTCAAGGCAGTTGCAATGTGGTGTTATGAGAACAATTGTGGATGCTGTTGGGTTTTGAACATTGTTTAAAAGGGTAGCCTATGCATAGGATTGTTAGGTATACTCAAGATATGGTTTGAAGTGTACATGTGACGTGACCTCTTCATGATAGGATTGTGGGTTATAACGTATATTCACCTAATGCCATACACTAACACTGTAATCTGTTTATTTGATGGTGGTGCCTGTGCTAATTACTATATACATGTAGGTTACACCGGAACCTTCTAACTAGGAGTGATGCTACTGGCAAGCAGTGCCTGCTTGTTAATAAATTTGTGTTTCAGGGTTTCGTGAATATTTGAAATTGTGTTATTTTGTGCGTTTATGTTGTATTTGTATTGACCAGACTACTGTCTTTAGTTTTAAATTCCAGGTGTGTTTGTGCTGCTGGTGGAGTACGTCCGACGACATGCGAAGCCAGAGATGGATTACCCTGGCCATGTTAAATGACAAGTTCCCTTGGTCATCAATGATGCACTCCAATCAGCCAAGCTAAATTCTGCTGCTCAGTTGTTCACTGCCTGGAGAATCACAATGCACTCTGCTCTCACAGACTCTTGTAATGTACAATGTGCTGATCCACGTTTGAGAAATGCTACAGTCCTGAGTTCTTGTATTGTACCTGGTAAATTTCATTTTGCTGTGACGGGGAGGTATGAATACGAATAATCATATTCCAATATCCCAAAGTGATGACGCCAAGAAGACAATGAGCAAAAGGTGAATTCCAATATTCCAAAGTGATGATGCCAAGAAAACAAAGATAAAGAACGTTAAGGCCTGCAGAGATCAAGAGTAGTTGAACAGTAATATAACAGTGCATAAGGCAGTGATGACTTGACATTATACACAATTTGAAATTTGGAGCAGCGGGTAAAGACAAAATGACAATTTGAATAATGCATTATACTCAAGCTAATGAATTATAAATAACTAGTATTGCTTTATTATTGTCTTATTAAAATAATGATATGATGGCTGATGCTAAAACTTAAAACTTGATTAAGTAATAATATTCAGTACAACATTTTGTATTTAATCAGTACTAGAGGGGAACATTTCATGCTTATTATGTAAATGGTCAGGGTAATGACATCATGTAAATATTTTATTGTCTACTAACACATATTATGTATTTTGTAGTATTTACAATTGGTCAAGCAGGCTGTTGTTAGGGTTTAGTTGATTTTAATGTTGACTTTGTGAATTGAAGTAGAGATAAGTACGCGCCATTCTCGAAGAAAACAAACAGTGTAAAGTTTTGTGAATTAATAGATAATGAAAGTGAGATATTGTGCATTTTATAAATTAATTAGACAGAAATTATAGCACTTATAATTTGGTATTTTAAAATAGAAGTTCTGGCTATAATTATATACCGGTAATTAATATGATAAATGATAAGTAAATAAAATAATTAAAATTATCAGTAACTATTGTAATATTGCAAAATAACTATAATGGACCAAATATTGCTTGATGTATAGTTAATGATTATGAATAATTTAATGATATTAATTGTATTTGTAATTATAAGGAATATATAATAGAAATTAATGGGAATGGTGCTGTATTAAAAGTAATTTTAAATTTAGGGTCTATGAACATTTAATTTAGGTTATGCAATTATTGACCATTTCTATTTATAACACGTTGACATTATTGAGTTTTCATGATATTTGTAACTTGGCCAATTGTGTGTTACTAACACACGCAGAGCTTCGCTTGTTGTAACGGGGAGGTTGTCATACATGACTGGAGCACTGGCACTGTTTGGTTGAATGGTTAATGAATAATGATTAATAAATTGTAATACATAGAATGGAAATACAGAAAATAAGACTCAATTGAAGTCTAGATGCCAGTATGCTAGCCCAGTCTAGGATGGTGTCTCCCGCTTACTGAGTAAAGAGCGCTGTGTGAGGGTTGTCTAGAGAGAGAGAGAGGATGAGATGAGAGGGTTTAGAGCTAGCAGCTATGTAGAAATGGTACTTTTTCGTGCTCTCTATGTCAAGATAGCAATAGTTTGTCAGTACCGGCAACTTTTCATAACACCCGGCTTAAGTAGGTATGACAAAAAAATGAAGGGTTGGGGGTGGGGAAAGAAAATCCATTTCATTTAGGGGCAGGTTTTGAAGTCATGTGGTTCATTTATAAGGGCGACTTTGGAAATTAGTAGCACGGGTTGGGGGGGGAGGTGGGTTGGGGTGGGGGGTGGGGGAAGGTTTGATTGCTTAAACAAATTAGAGACTGTGTGTGTGTGAGGGGGGTGTGAAAATCATACCTAAAACGGTTTTATTTCTGATTATGAATGGCAGCCTCCGTAATACAAATTATAATTGTTTTCCATTAAAAACTTTCAATAACGGTTCATCACATAGTAATCTGATTTCACCACTTGGTTAGGCAGATCCGGTGGAGGGGGGGACAGGGGGGCGTGGCCCAACTTTTCCCACCCAAATACTTCATTTTCAGAGGATTTTTTTTACACCTACGCCATCGATCGCGTGAATGAAACCCATGAAATGCCGGAAGTGTGCCCCCCTTTCTAAAAACCTGGATCTGCCATTGTGGATATTTGCACAGTAAAACCCAATTAGGCCTGCAAAAAGAACATCTCTATAATGAGACGACTCTTACAGTCCCAAGCATTCACAAAGAGACCATTGCAAACCTTTATAAAAGGACCACCTCACGATTAATGCCACTGACTTTAATTTAGACCAGGTCTTGGGAAGTCTTACAACAGAGAGGTTCTATTACAGTGTGGTAAGTATGTCTGTTTTTGACTGTATACACCTATGTGAGTATATCAAAAAGTGAAAGGAACAATTATAGAATTGTACTACTAAAGTTAATCTTTCTTGTCATATTTATTTTGAAAGCACCATGATATAGCATACGTTGACACGCTAAAGCATGTACGTTATATGTGTGACGTATCTCCACATGAAGTAACACGTTCAGCTGGATCTGTCAACCTCTCGACCTTGGCAATCATATGGCACATTGCCGGACGACTTTTGGTAGTGAATTCTATAATTTAGCCAAAAAGGCTGGCAGTAATGGATCCAGGAGTGGGGTTTGTGGGCTTAATCACCGCCAAGCCATGAACTCCCAAGCCCCGGCATTCTCTCAAGCCCCCACTTTCTCTCAAGTTACACACTGAGCAATGCAACAACAAGTCCCGCCCTCCTATTCTTTCAAACTCTCAAGTCAAGTCAGGTCAAGCACCCCCCCCTCCCCCAGCCATATACTCACAAGCCCCCCTTTTCCTCTCAAGTTAACCCCTCAGCCAACACATACACAAGCACCCCCCCCCACACACACACACTCCATTTTATAAAGCTCTCACCTTGGTGTGTGTTTGGGGGGGGGGCATTGTTACGATAGTGGTGGGTGGGTAGCTGTTAGAATGTAGTGATACACAGGGCGTGTGCTGGAATGGATTGTCAGCCTGGCGGAGGGCGGGGGGTGGGGAGAGGCTCTTCCACAGAAGGGTTGGGTATATATTCTAAGCACAAAGATCTTCGATTTTGATTTGACAAAATATCTATGAGCCCCCTGTATCTTGGCAGTCAAACACAAAAATTCCCTTAATTTTATTTAGCAACACAACCACGGCTTTTCATACTGTGCTGATTATGTGTATTTTAATTTTTCAAACATTGCTCCTTATAGTCACCGTACATTACCGCTAGGTAGCGAACAGCTGATTGGTCCGTTCAAACTCAGCTGTCACTGTGCAGTGTTCGCTGTGCTATGAGTATAAAAGCAGACGTCCCTGACGCATGTGACGAATTGTGAGCGACTGTATTATAATAGGTCTAGCATGTGTCTAGGATGGCTACTATTTGTTTAGTATGTGCAAATCAAAATTTAAGCAAAAAGAGAATACTTCAATGTGTAAATTGTACTTTGCCTTTTCATGTTGGATTATGTGGGGGATTTTACAAGTCAAGAACACGCCCTGCTGTGACAGAAGGATATTGTATCCGCTGTGTTTGGAGACCTGCATTGGAGGACACAGAAGATGTTTGGATTGCTAGTTTGCCGTATCCTAAACAGCCAAAATGGTGGTTAAAAGGTACTGTTTATCTATTACCACTTCAACAATTCATATGTATTCAATAAGCAATTTCGTAAATAGACGTGACCTCATGAGTCACTGACAGGTCAGAGGGTATAAGCAGGGTATGAAACTCATCAAAATTTGCTTGCGAACCACAGGGCCGGCAACTATAAAAAGTAGCCGGCCCTGGCAAAAAGTGTACGGCCCTTCATTATGTTCATATTTAGAACTCCCAAAAAGTAGCCTACCCACTGGGCCGTGAATTTTTAAAACTAGCAGGCCCGGGCCAAAATCAGCCGGCACCCGGCCGCCGGGTAGGCTCTACAATATATTCATACCCTGGTATACGTTTGCATTATGGACGGAT